>WTXF01000118.1:0-97097 GCA_022496215.1 Russula brevipes | reverse complement strand
TTCCATGCTAATAAATCCGTTCTCGTCGATCTAGGGATCCGAGAACATTTCAACGTCCCAAAAATCCACATGATATCACACTATGCCGACTCAATTCGATCACACGGCTCTCTCGACGCGTATAATTCGGAGGCCTCCGAGCGGCTGCATATCGACTATGCAAAGGATGGTTATCGAGCCAGCAACCAACGTGACTACATCGCACAAATGACGAAGTGGCTGCAGAGACGGGAAGCAATTCGTAGGCGCACCGGGTTCATCGCTTGGTGTGAACGGAATCCGTTGGCTGAAGACGATCAAGAGTCTGGTGATGAACCGGAAACGAGGATGGACCATGATGATGGCGAGTCCAAATCACACTCTTATATGGCCAAAGCTCATCGATATACCATCGCAAAGAAATCCCCTTATCCCGCTATGCCCCCAGGACAGATCGAGCAAATTTACAATGTCTCCGGTTTCTTAACCGCCCTTACGGTCTTCCTTAGAGGCTGCGCAGCACGTTCCTCCAGCGTAGTTCCGACTGTACATGACCACTTCGAATGCTTCAATCAAATCAGCATTTCATTTCCCTCCGATCCTCGTGTTGTGTCTGAGTCGAGCAAACCCCTCGTCAAGAGTATCGTTCGTGCAGCCCCTCTAAGACCATCCAATAACCCGTGAGCACCTGCAACGCGTCCGGCACTGTCTGACACCGCGTTTGTGCTTGAGGTCCCTGCGACACCGGCCGATCCAAATCCACCCATCCGAATCGCTCGTCTCCGCGTCATCTTCCGGCTGCCAGGGCATTTGGGTTATACCCACCCTCTTGCTTTTGTGGAATGGTACACTCATCTGGGTCCGATCGACACCGTGACGCAGATGTATCACATCTCACGTGCAACCCGAAATCGACGCCCTCACGCTGCAGTGATCTGTGTGACACAGATCCTCCGCAATTGTCACCTAATCCCACAGTTTCCGAGGAGAGTGAACCGTGAGTGGACTTCCGAGAATTCATTAGACTTGGGCACGTGTTTTTTCGTAAATACATATATCGACTTCAATGCATTCGTAACTTGTAAGTGTCCATAGCTAACATAGCCTATGTAGCCACCGGCACGCGGTTCACTTTGTAAGCGTCCATAGCTGATGTAGCTTATGTAGCCACACAGTTCACTTTGTAGTGAATATAGTTTATTCGATCCAGTATATAGTACTATATAGTTATCAAGAAAGGACTGTAGACTCCAGAGGGCTATATAGTAAACAGGGAACGCACTATAGGCTCTCATAGCATACATAGCTTGGCACGCAACTATGTAGCAAACTTTTTTTCCTGATGTGGTCGGCGGTGAGAAAGTGACAGCTCAACGTTCAATGGCGGGTGGGTGCAGACTGCCTCATGTTCGACCATCGATAAACGCCAAAGGGGATTTTCCCACAAGCACGCAAACTTGATAAGGTTTTGATTATTGAGATTACACTGGGGAATTGGCCCAGTCCGTGTATATATTGAGCGCCCGTGTGCAAAGCACGTGAGTTGATGCGCGCAACGGCGCAAGCCATTGACTTTTCCGTACAGTACACGTGGCGCCTTTCGTCCCTCATGATCAGGCCGATATCTGCTCGAATTTTGCTTTTTTTCCTGCTTCCCTGCTTTTCTTCCCTGTTACTTATTCTATCGGCATAGTTCCAACGCACTTCATCACTGTCCGCATCTCTTGTTCTTGCCACGCACTGGAGTACAGTTGTCTCAAGTCTTTTCGTCCTTTAATAAATTCTGCGGGTCCCACGGTACCGTGACCATGACCAGTTGATTGGCGGCCAAATAAGTGTACACTTTGGTCGTTTCTTGCTCACCGCACTCACGACCCGTTCATCATCTTCCCAAAGTGTTATAGGTGCAGATTTAAGAAAATAAACTTGTACCTGTACTTCCAAGCAAGCGATCTGGGTGTATTTCGATGTCAACCCCGAACGGGAATACCCTGATGTCGACTTGTGAGTTTGAGTTAATGGCTGATGAAACACACTTTCCATGTTTAGTCAAGTAAAGCCAATCGATCTTCTCGTCTCGTCTTGCCAAGTCATCTTCGAGTACAAACCTCGCAATCCGCTGCGAAAACACCCTCGTACCCGTCTGGCTCATGTTGCAACCAAGTCTGCATACGGCCAGTGCTGTGATGCTAGCGCATCAAGAACTTGTCGAGACTCAGCATGAAGCACAGTTCTGTTTCTCTCCATGGAGAGAGCAGACGAATTCAGGACATCGCCGAGTACGTCAAATCTATTTGTTCACGGAGACCCTAAGATGCGAGCCTGGAGAGAAGCGGACATGGAACTGGTCATCAGTGTACTCACGAGCAAGGTTGTTGGGACGTAAGGAATCAATTTTCCCATTCTTTACTACGTTGGCTTACATCTATAATCCAGGTTTCGATGGGTCTTCTGTCAACTTGCCTATCTCCGTCATTGCCGGGGAGGCTGCAAGGAATCTTCTACAATGCCTCCGCCAAAACTCCCTCCCAGATTCGCACGGGGACAGCCCAGATCCTGCCCCAAGACCTCGAGAACCACCTTCGTGGTCGCACAGGTGGCAGGGAAGGCTTTTCTATTGAAGATGCCAAGAGAGCTGCTGCTATGAATGCCCTGAAATATTTCCATACCCACCACCAACCATTTCCGCCACCTCATTCCCAGAAGGGGTCAATCCGCAATATACAAAAGCATCTGATCAACTGGGCGAACATCACCAACTACCAAGTGTTGCACTCAGAGACGAGTCCATTGGTGGCTAGTAGTGTAAAGAGCCGAACATAGAGGAGACACATGCATATGCATAATGGGCAGACACCAAAACAATAGATACCTCCGTGCGCGTTCGTGGGTGGGAGAACCATAGCCTGTCCACTTGTACAAGGGCGAGCCAGTAGGAAAGACCTTATTATAAAAATAAGTACGATAAGTGTCCGTCAAGAGCGTGAAGAGGTGAAAAGGGAAGCTCACCCAAATAATTGTGCGCCACGTGTGAGCTGGGGGCACCAATCTAGTGGATCAAATAAAGCTAAGAATTGGGCGACGAAAATGGATTACAACAAATGACCAATTGTGCCAAATACTTCAACGACTCTATGCGCCGCTAGGCAAAGTGCCAGCGCGAATTGTACAACGCCATTGTCAAGGGCAGCCTCCACAGGCTGCTGGCCGGCGTTGCGGCCTGGAGAAAATGTGAGAGAACGCAAGCGCGATCGGGAAGATGAACGGGTCAGGTGGGTCTGCAAACTCGTGGGAGCCGGAGGAGTATTTGTGCCTGCGACCAAGACGGTCGCCGAACTCGGGGCAGAGCGTGCATTTAAGGCCAAGAGTACCAGTGTTCTTCGTTACCAGGTCTGACCGTGTAATTACAGGGTGTGGGAAAGTCAGTGACCATTCTTACCTGACTGGTCGAAGGTCAGCACGTGATTTGGTGAGACTACGCGAAAACTACGAAATGACTACGCGAAAACTACGAAATGAGTAATGTATGAACCAAAGTGAAAAAAAAGTATGCTACAGTGTGTTTGTGAATGTCAAAGTAAGCTATGTATTAGTGGGGAAGTATACAGTAGGAAATATATGCAAATGTAGATAAAATTAAGCCTGATTTTCGTTAGCAGCGTCATGAATAGTATCGTGAAGTTGTGTTTCTGTTGAGAGACTTTGTTGTCCTGCTCTCCAAAATTCAGCCATAAATGTTGCGAGAAATGGGGAAGTAATGCTTTCCGAAGGATAGTGAAATAGGTTTTGGAGTAGCAGGCTCTCAGGACCATGCATGGCTATCAATTCAACCGGATCTGGTTGTGACATGTTGGGGTCCTCAACAACGGTCTCCTGTGCAATTGTCTGTTCAATTACAGTAGTAAAGTGGGGGATTGGGTCGTTGTCAGTGCTATCATGGTCGTCATCCAAGGGCGTAGTTGAAATGTTCAGTGAATCACTTGATTCGGAGTTGGCAGCGCCGGCGTGTGGAGTTGAGCCTGTGGCCGCAGTGGACTCGGAGGTAGGGGCATTCGCTTGAGAATCGAGGATGATACTGAGCCCATCCTCATCGCCATATTTCCGTTTCTGATGTTGCTTGGCGGGTCCATACTTTGTGACAATCGAGGATTTAACAAGTGTCGTTTTTCGTGCCTTCTCGTGTGACAGGCGATTGCGAATCTTGGTGTGAACCGTCCCAAACATGCTAAACAGACGTTCAGTCGCTGCGGAATTTGCGACGAGGGAGAGGATTCTCATTGCCATAACAACTAATCCGTTCCTTCCATTAGGAAGACCGGTGTCATATTCCCGCCACAACGCAACCAAGTTGATCGGTTCATTCTGGGATATTCAAGGCATAGAATCAGTGTTACAATAAAAGGATTTCTTGCTGAAAGCTTACACAAGCTGCCGCAGAATCTTTCTGGACCTTAAGATCCATATTTTCAGCGGTGTAGAGGCCAAGCTCCTTGATGTATTGGCCAAATGCTGTGCGGAGTTCGGTATCAGGCTCGACACCATAGAAGCGAACAAATGCAGCTTTGAAGAGTGGCCAGAGTCCCCCAATAGTATGAAAAGGGCTATTAGGGTGAAATGCGGCTACTCGGATGTAGGGATTTAAAACCAGCGCTAGAATGAAAATAGGCTGATCAGCCTTTGCCCAACGCTTTTCAAGGCTTTGGAGGATTCCTGAAGAGACATCTGGATCCACAGAAGAGTGACTAAAAATCCGGTAGAGGTTGGCGAGGGTGAGAAGCACAATGTCGAGAGTCGTGTGATTGGTCTGTGTGACACAAGCCGCAATCGCGAAGGGTTCAAGATGTGAGTGGAGGCTAGCGACAAGGGATGAGGGGATGGGGCCAAAGGACCGCGAAGGGGGGGGGGGGGTGCGAGAGCACGCGATGGGGCGATGAGGCAATGAGGGATTGAGGCCAGATGACGAGTGGTCGCCAAAGGGTGACGAAAGAAAGGGTTTAGTCAGGTAGTAGTAGATCACAACTCAAAAGACATACAGCTTGAGATCATCCCAGAAGTCTTGCCGGCCAATTATTTTGAGGATTTCCTCCGCCTTACGTTTCGCATCAGCGCGATCTCCTGCAGCAACACGAAGACCAGCAACTACTTGTGAATCCAGGAGCATTGCGCGAAGGCAGAATTCCACCCGAAGAAGTCGTGATACACAGAGGAAATGTGATGTCCATCGTGTAAGCACAGGCAGGATGAGAGCGAGAATATAGCCAAATTTTGTTCGCATTCCATCTCGTAGCAGGCCTAGCGCGTAGCTGTGGTTATTGAACCATTTGACCACCTCCAGCGCTTCATCGACAATCTTCATGAAGGGCCGTTTGAGCTTAAAGTAGTCGCCCACAATCAGGTTGATCTGTTAGCGTGGATAAGTCTTCGCCTCAATAATCCATGACTGATAAATACCTGGTGTGCCCAACAATCAAGTGTGACAAGCCATGGGTACTTTGACCGGAGCAGCTTTCTCATCTTCGATGAATCGCCACTAGCGTCGGTACACCATCCAACAAGGACTGTCATCAAAACCTCTGTCGCATACTTCATCTCACTTTCCACTATCTCTAGCAACGTCCCAGCAGTCTTGCGCTTTGCGGACACATCAACGGCATTGAGCAAATGAGGCTAGATGGTAATCAGAAATGAGTCCCGTTCAGTTGTTGCAGATAAGACGAACCGTGTACTCGACATTGAGCATCGAACCAATCATGTGCACCTTCGCTACATTCTTCCAACCATCACTCTGTCCACAGCTGTACTGTCCTTTTACCGTTGATCTTGTCTCGTCGACAACCTTCTCTGCCAGCTCATCCAGTACTCGCCCAGAAAGCTGCTTAGGACCTAGAATAGTGCTCCCTGGCACCCATTTCGAGAAGAAATTCCTGAAGAATGGATTTGCGCTATGAAACCAGCTAATGTTGCACGCGATCATGAGGTTGCACATGTCCGCTGAGAATTCGGCTTGAGATGCTGAGGTCCATTGTGGTACCTGTGGCTGTGGGGTGTACACTTCAACATACGGAGTCGAACCATTTGCATTGGTGTCAAGGGGTTCAAGGACGCGACGTCTCTGAGCTGCCGGAAATTCTTCGTTGGGACTTAGACTGCTACCTGGAACTGGAGGCGGTGTTGCGAAGAGGAGACTGGGAGGGAGAGGTGAGAGAAGGTCCGGAGTAGTTTGGGGGGGCATAAGAGCCTGAGGGAAAGCGTTGAATGATGATGCTCGGGATAATGGTCGTGTCACCGCCTCCACACTAGGGCGATTTTCCTTCACTTCACTGAAGACTTTACGCTGAGCACGGTGTGTTACATCTGCTTGTGCTATTGCCTTAGTTCCTGCGTCACACTGGGTACATTCTTTGGCTAAATGGAGCCACATTCGGTCAACCTTTCCACACCGAGACTTTGTACTGGCGAAAACTGGATTCATCAAGGGATTCATAGATTAGCAAGGTGAGCAGGGCAATCTGTTATTACAACGTACTTCGAGTGCGAATGACTTCCTCTGTTTCAGATAGTAGCTGCAGTCCCGATGCGACTTGGTTCATCTGCCGATGCAATTCCATCCGGACTTGAGAGTCAATGCAAGGTCGACACCAGACTTCATAGTGGCTCTTATCATTCTGGTACCTGTTATCTCCTTTATAGAAGTGTGCCCACACATTGGACCCCCTTCCCCCAGGCATGAGCTCGTGAAGTCGTGACTCGTGAGGATTTTAATGTTAGAGAGTGTATAAACGAAGAACGCGTATTGTGTATTTGTTTATTCAAATTCAAAATTTCTAATACACGTGATCAAATCAGATCACGCTTTGACCCTTTGACCTGGTCCGGCTGACCCCGAAGACCAGGTCACGACCAATTACCGCTTGACTGGTATGGGTGTCACAGTCGACCCGAGGAACACTGAAGAGTACGTCACTTTGCCTTTCTTTGCCTTGCGACGCAATGCGGCCTTGTTCTGCAGGAGGCTAAACTCCCCATGCGTGTCTGGGAGGGGGGAAACAGCATCTTCAGATCGTCGTCGTGCAGTTACTTACGCAAAGAGTGCTCCCATCCATTCCTGTTCTGTTCAACTGGCTTCTCGACCCACGGACGAATGAGCCAGTTGTGGACGAGTAACTGGTCGATGCGAGACTTGAGCGCTTGAGCCCCAGTGAAAAGTCGATCGAGCCGGATCAAGTAGATTCAAGCCAAATAAAACCAATCGAGCCAAATTGAGGTCGGTCGAATACAAACATTCAAAACGTTCAAAGACCAACTTCAATCAACCATGTCAACGATGGACGTCGATGGACTTGGTCGACTTTTCGTAATTTACTTTGATCTTTGTCTTCTAAGTCAACCAACCTATTTTCCTTTGCATCCATCTTTTTCCAGTGCATCCATCTTCTCATGCTACTATATGCAAGGACCCCAATATCAGCCGGTCAAAATTTCTAGATACCAAGCCTGCTAGTGCCCTCAAGTGTTCGCATTCGCCATCCGCCAAATGTGACTCCCTGAAAAAAGCTGAAGATGCCCTTCTTCCTCTCTCAAAGCCACAGCACCGCGGCATCAGTCCATGTAAGTGAGACTTGTATGTATGCAATGTGCGCTTGCATTCCCCATCTCGGCAGCTTGTCTCTCGCCTTGCCTCCGGCCCTCTCACCTTGTTCCCCTCTTGTTTGCCTCCCTCGTCCCTCGGTTTCTGCTCTTGGTTCACTGCTCTCCTCTTGTTTTCGTTCGCGTTCCTGCTCTCATCCTCGCCCACCACCTGCCGCCCTCCACCTACCGCTCACTGCCACCACCCGTCTTCCTCTCTACCCAATATTCCCACCTCCCGCCTCCCTCTTCCCACTCTCCACCTCTCGCCTTGGTTTCTCATCTCGTGTCTTGCCACCACATGCCCTGTTTCCCTCTTCTCATCAGTCTCGGAATTCATCGATGCCGGTCAAACCCTTTAGGCCAAGCACAATGTTCATGTAGTGTGCTATTCAACTTGTTTTCATGTCTTTCCTTCATTTACTCTATTTTGCTATCAAACATAGTAGTCCCGATGCGTCGCCCATCGACGGACCCACTTTTGAGGATGGCTGGTGCTCATGTCCACCTCGCTTGGGCTGGAGAATGCGCTCGGGTCGATGGTCTTCGGGCCATGGTGCAAGGGTGAACTCAACTCGAGCCCTTGCATGCATGCGCACAGTAGGGCTGCGCAGCGATGGCACGCGTTATTGAGGTGTGAGCAGCACAGGGCAGGAAAGGTGTGTGTTCGCATGCTGCCCTGTCTCCTTGTCTCCCTGTCTCCTTGCCTGCTCAGGATATGCATGCCCATGCCCTGACATTCCATTGTATGTACCAGCACCGCTGGAAGAACCTGGCCGTTCTTTATACCCCATGCGCAACACGTGCGTCCGTCTCTGTACACCCTGCACCTCAACGTCGTGTGCATGCTTGCTTCGAGCACTGGCAGCGCCCCTGTCGCCGCATCCCCTCCAGCATTGGCGGGGGTGCACTTGAAAACCCTGGGGGTTACCCGGGCCATGGACTGTCTGTGGAACCTCTGCTGACTGGATTTCCAGGTGAACCCCGAAGAGCACAGGAAGCGTTCCTCAATCGAAGCATTCCTCTCTTCGTGGCTCCCCGTTCGCTGTCGCGCCTCTCAGCGCCACCCACGCATCGCGCAGACCGATCTTCCCGATGTCGCGCAGCACTGGCAGGATCTTTGCATACGTCCTCTCCCTCCCTCTCCCGGACTGACTGACCTTCCTTACGCGCAATGGCATATATCCCCCACAGCTCATCAGCGGCGGCGACACCTACACAGACGACCCGTGCGTCTAGCTAGCCGGCATCGGCGGGATCAACGCGCTCCTTTCAACGAGCGGCATCTGCGACCAGCAGGACAACACGGACAAGATGATCGACTTTGCCAAGTTGCCCGGCGTGATGAACCAGGATGCGCTCATCGCCGCCGCGATCGTGTACCGCAATGCCGACAACCTTGACGCATCAGCAAAAAAGACAAAATACTTAACGTACTTAAATGTGCTTAAAATCGCTTAAACACGATTTTTTAAGTACTCAAGTGATAAGTAGTTAAGTAAACCGTTTACTTAGCCAAGCCAACCCCTCCTATTATTTTGACTTACTACGCTTGAATTTCGGCTTACTCTCCGGCTTGCTCTACTTGAATTTCAGCTTATTCTACTTGGAATTTCGGCTTACTCTACTTGAATCTCAGCTTACTCTACTTACTGTACTTACTGTTCAGCTTAATTTTCAGCTTACCATGCTTACTGTTCTACTTAGTTGGCTTTATCAGGCCAGGTAAAATATCAGGGGTTTCAAAAGATGTATATTCAGCATAGGTATAAGACATCAAGAGTACTAAGTAAAGTAAATGCAGATGGCGCCGAGGGTGTGCGAGGTGCGCGGCAGGCACCGGCGGGGAACTCGTTGGTGCACTGTACGCGTGGCGAACGCGACGCGTGCACCAAGAGGGAGGCGGGGGATGCGGAGGCGGGGGACGCGGAGGCGAGGGACGCGGAGGCGGGGGACGCGGAGGCAGGCGACGCGTGCACGAAGAGGGAGGCGACGCGTGATGCTTCGCAGCGGCGTGGACCTCGTCGGTGCGCTGGGCTGTGCATGTAGCGAACACGACGTGTGTGAGCACGGGAGGGAGACGGGGGACGCGTGCTTCGCAGGTGGAGGTGCACCTGGGGTGGCAGAGCATCAGCATGCGAGAGCATGGGAAGGGGAGGGGATACTTACACAGACACAGCGGGGGGCTGGGCCACGCGCGTGGCGAGCGCGAAGAGGGAGGCAAGCCGGCACGGGACACCTGGGGTGGTAGAGCATCAGCATACGAGAGCATGGGAAGGGGAGGGGATACTTACACAGACACAGCGGGGGGCTGGGCCACGCGCGCGGCGAGCGCGGAGAGGGAGGCAAGCCGGCACGGGACACCTGGGGTGGTAGAGCATCAGCATACGAGAGTATGGGAAGGGGAGGGGATACTTACACAGACACAGTGGGGGCTGGGCCACGCGCGTGGCGAGCACGGAGAGGGAGGCAAGCCGGCACGGGACACCTGGGGTGGTAGAGCATCAGCATGCGAGAGAAAAGGGAAGGGGTACTTACACAGATACGGCGGGATGCTCGATGGTTGAGCGCGAGCTCGCTGGCAAGGTCCGCAACGACGGCGGTATTGGCGCAGAGAGGACCGAAGTCCTTCAGGTCCAGCGAAAGGTGTGAGCCGAGCAACGCGGTGGTGCACGCGCTGGCCAGTGGGAGGCCCCGAGCAAGGGGGCAGAGGGAGGCCCAAGCAAGGGGGCAGCGGGAGCCCCGAGCAAGGGGGCAGCACGAGGGCGAGGGCCGATGGGGGATATGCGCGAGCAGCTTCGTGCTGCTGCTGCTGCGCATCGACCTCTTGATGGGGACACTACGGACTTGCCCATTTACCTGTTAGATTACTTTTCCTAAAAAGAAAACAATGGACTTACTCTACTAGGGAGAGTGAGGATTCCGGAGTGAATGAGAACAACTTCAACCGTTCCCGTTCAACGTTCAAGTTGAACATGTCACATGACACGGTGTTTTTCGTTCTTGAGGGCCGGCCAGTTGAGGCCTTCAGCGGCTTCAGGCTTGAGTTGGGTTCGCGGCCTCTTCTCTTGCCCTTCTGGAACGGGCGAATGGACGCCCACGACACACACTCCCCACTCACCCCAAATAGAAGCAAGATACTCTCAACTGCATCTGTGGCCACCACAATCATGACCACCTTGACCACCACCACCAAGACAACGACCACGACGCCACCCCAAGAGTGTGTCCAGTGAATATCAGACGACCCATTTCAATTACGTTCGGTTATCCTGCACTCGCAATACATGTTGAAAGGTGAGATTTATGTTCAATGGAGTCCCCATATGCTGACAGCCTTCAAATTCACCATCAGTGCGAGCTCTGTGAAGCGATGCGCAGTTGAAGGCTTTCGTTTGTGTTGCTATGGCTGTGATTGTGGCTGACTCCTACCCTACTAGTCGATGCGGCCCCGTCCCGAGCGGCGCAAGAACGAACACGCGGCGGGCACGAGAACGAACACGCAGTGGGCGCTCGGCTCGAACACCGCAACGCCGTACACCCATCGTTCCCCCGCGCCGGCCAACTGGCCCGCACGAAGGCGACCGACCGAAGGGGAGCGAGCCACCTGGAGAGGCCACCACCCATGGTGCCTCTCGAGGTGGCTCGCTCCCCTTCGGTCGGTCGCCTTCGTGCAGGCCAGTTGGCCTTGCACGTGGCCCCGACCGTGCACGGTTGCGACCCCTCAGCCGCCTCGCCCTCAGTCGGCTCATCCTCAAGACAACGGATTGCGACCCTGTCCAGGGTGGCCCACCGCGCTTCGGTCAAGCGCCTTTGTGCAGGCCACAACCGTGCGCAGTGCGGCGCCTCAGGCATTCACCGTCGGCGTCGGAATCGTGCCCCAAGCCGCTGGGGCCCAAGTTCGTCGGCTTCGCGCCTCAAGTCTTCTGGGTCCACGCCAGCGACCATCCGTCTTTACCAAGCGACGGTTCGCGATTCCCTCGTGCCACCATCCGCGCTCCTCGCGCCACCATTCGTGTCACGCTGCCAGCACGGCACTCCCCACCGTTAACGGCGGCGAGCACTGCGCTGCCAGTGCAACGCGAATGGCGGCGAGCACTGCACTGCCAGTGCAACACGAATGGCGCGGAGCACCAAGCACCGCGCTGCCAGTGCAACACGAACGGCAGCGAGCACCGCACTACCAGTGCAACGCGAATGGCGGCGAGCACCGCGCTGCCAGCACAGCGCGAACGGCGGCGAGCACCGCGCTGGCAGTGCAACGCGAACGGCGGCGAGCACCGCGCTGCCAGCGCAACGCGAATGGCGGCGAGCACTGCGCTGCCAGCGCAACGCGAACGGCGGCGAGCACCGCGCTGCCAGCGCAACGCGAACGGCGGCGAGCGCCACGCAGCCAGCGCAACGCGAACGGCGGCGAGCACCGTGCTGCCAGCGCAACGCGAATGGCGGCGAGCGCTGTGCTGCCAGCGCAACGCAAACGGCAGCAAGGACTGCGCTGGCCGCGCAACGGGCGCGTCGTGCGGCATGGGCCGCGCCTCCGTCAAGCGGTGACTTGGGAGTTGGGACGCTTGGGTGACTTAGGATGCTTGGGGTACTTGGGATGCTTGTGGGGGTTTGGGATGCTTGGGGGATTTGGGAGTTGGGATGCTTGGGGGGCTTGGGAGGCTTGGGGAGGCTTGGAATGTTTTGAGGGACTTGGGATGCTTGTGGACTTGGTAGTTCGGACGCTTAGAGGACTTAGGATGCTTAAAATGTACTTAATGTACTTAGGGAACTTGGAAAAAAATTTACTAAGCACAGTAAGCATCTTAAGTAGCATCAAGTAACCTAAGCATGCTAAGTTTTTTGTCTTTTTTGCTGATGCGGGGTCGTTCCCTCCACACCGTACTGCACTGTGCTGCCGCGCAACGAGGAGCTCGTGGGCATCATCAACGAGCAGCTTCCTGGCATCAACCCTGGCATCTACAGCGGGCCCAACACACCGCTCGTCCCATTCAGCGAGGGTATGTCCATTGAGATATGTACGGAGTGACGAGATTGCAGTAGACTTCGGTATGTCTTGTCTGTTTTCAGTCAACAACTGTGCTCAATAACCCTTACAGTTCTTGTTACCCTGTCTAGCACGTCACAGCTATATTCCATGGAAGGTACAGTACTAGTACATACTGGAGCAATGGAGATAGGAATGCGAGAACGCGGGAACAGAGGGAGGGAAAATAGGGATTATCAGGGAATAGTAAAGTAGTAATGTTAATCGAGCGAAATTGAAACCCCTATTTTCCAGCATCGAAATGGCTTGATTTGGCTGGATAACTGTCCGAAATATTGAGCCAGTTCGAGCAGAATCAAGCCATTTATGGTGGGGCCGTTTTCGCTCGTTTTCGCTTGATCTGGCTCGATCGACTTTTCACTGGGCTTGAGCGCTTGAGCGGCTCCTCGACTCGGAGGCCCTCTTTGCGTGCGGAATCAAAGTGCTCGTGTTCTCGCAGTTCATCATCATGCTCGACGTCATCGAGGTGATTGGTCTTGCTATTTCGGTTGTGAACGTCACTTCTTTACTGATGGATGACGAGGACGTGCAGGACCGGGCGCACGAGTTCAAGCGTTCAAACGTTCAAGCTTTGAAATTCGAAGCTTTGAAGCCGCACGGATGGCTCCGGGGCGTCTGGCGGAGATGGAGCGGGCAGGAACAAGCTTGATACCGCCTCACACGTGGGCGGGCGGGCCGGGCATCAGGCTCACCGACCGGGACGATTCGGTTTATCTTCTTTCCTTTTTCACAAATGGACCTTCAGACAAGATCGGTCACACCGCATCGGGCAGACGATGCCGGTCAGCAGGCACAAGATCGAGAGCAAGATCATGCAGCCGTGCATCCGAGAAGCGACAACTCGAGGCGCTCGTCATCGCCAAAGGTGCGTGGTGCATGCCCACAACCCTACCACGGCCCCATCCCATCCCATCCTTTTCTTTCCTTTCCGCGTCGCGTATCATCAACGTGCTGATCCACACCTTCCTTCACCTTCTCCCACCACAGGCAAGTTCAAGGGGCCGATCGACGCCAGCAGCGCCAGGGTGGGCGCGGCGCGGCAGACGATCGCGTACATGGCCACGCAGCTATGCGAGGACAATTCATGGTCGTTCGGAACGACGGCGCAGCTCGCTCACGGTTCGAACCAGCGAGCAAACCGACCCCAAGTCGACCATGTGCCAGAGCAGTGCCGCCAGCGATGCAGGACACAGAGATCGATGTACTGCTCGAGCCTCGACCGCTGCAAGGAAGTCCGTGAGGGAAGCCATTGCCCCCCCCCGCTGCCTGGAAGAGCGGCACGTCCATCAAGAGCACCTCGATGGCGCAGTGCCAGCCTTGGGACTCTCACTTTGGTGATGTTATTGCGCCTTTGTCATTTTTCCCTATGTCTTTCGTCCGCGATATCTTTCTGAGACAGGGCCCTGTCTGCGTACTATACACGTGGTCGAACCTCCGATACTACCTGTTGTCTTCATCATGTGTTTGTAACATGACTCCTAGGAGCACATACACTACGTGATCACGGCGACAGTACTCTGAAAATGATGTACCAAATGTCAATGCTCAAATAAAGCCGAGATGTGAGTGATGGAAGACAGTCTGCGCGGTGAACTGCGCGGGGAAAGACTTCATGTACAGGCCTCTCAGGGGCGAGGAGGACCCTGATTTTCTTTCTCGAGGTCGGTGCCGGTTGTGCATTACAGCCGCGCCGCGCCGCACGCTTGCTGGGATCACTTGACCTGTATACCTTGCGTCTTGTGTGAATGATTCAATTGCCGCAGCATGGACATCTGGTTCGTCTTAAGCGGAATCCTGGACGTCGTGGCCCAAAGGTGATAGTCAAACTTATTATCAGATACCCTACTTGAAATCGAAAACCATCAGAAAGTAACTTATAACCTCCTTTGGAGTATGCAGCACGGGGCATTGTCAGCCTGAAAGCCAATGCGCCATCGTCAGGGCGTGTCTGTTGCAGCCGGAGCCGATTCCGGACGCGCGGAACGTGCCTCATTTGCCCACCGTTGTGCCTCACTTCTTGGCCCTTCAGCCATAATTCAATCTTTTCGACCCCACAAATAAGTGCATTGGAAGAAGTCATGATTCAGGAGACGCATAAAAATACACGCCATAGGATTACCAGGGCATCTGGCGCGAATCTTATGCGCTCGCCGTTTGCCCCAGTGGCCATTGGGAGTTACACTTATATAGCGACGGACAGGATCTTTTACTATAAGCTGAAAAAACACCACTGCAGAAGTTAAATATATTGTCAAAGCACAGATAGGAAGTGCTACATGGGGCTCTGTACTCCGAGCGCACATAAATGGAATCGAAAAAAAAAAAAAAAACACGCTATAGGAGAGGGTTGTCTGAATCAGTAGGCGTCCCTTACGTTTGATAGCGCCAGGATTCTCGAATGATCGCTCTTGCCGACGCTTGGGTTTGGGGATTACGCGATGACGGCGGATGCTGCGACGACTTGCAGTTAGATTCCTGATATTTACGCATACAGCATGAAGATCAAGTACCTGAATATCATGACCATGCCAACCACAGACTCCGTGGTCAATTTTCCACCCTGTCGTCCCCGGCTCCGTGCTCCAACAGTAGCTGCACAACGTCCTGGTGTCCTCTTGCCGATGCTTGCTGGAGTGGAGTCCGGCTGTCCTTGTCCTGGATGCGAATGTCGGAGCTGCGTTGAAGTAGCAAGCGTACAATGTTAGGGTATCCCCCTTCAGATGCCAGATATAACGGAGTCCTGTTACGGGAATCTTGGGCGTTCGCATCTGCACCATGCTCGAGAAGGAATCCAGCAATTCCCTCATGTCCATTGCTCGACGCATCATGCAGAGGAGTTGAATTGTCCTCGTCCTTTGGGTTCATATCTACGCCACGCTTGAGCAGAACACGAACAACCGCCAGATGTCCAGAACGCGATGCGAGATGCAATGGCGTAGTCCAATCCCCGTCCCGTGCTTCCGGATCTGCGCCGCGCCGGAGAAGGAGCCTAGCAATTCCCACATGTCCTTTTCGCAATGCATGATGCAGCGGAGTTGAGTTCTTCTTGTCCTTTGCATTCACATCTACGCCACGCTCGAGCAGGACACGGACAACCGCCAGCTGTCCAGAACGCGATGCGAGGTGCATTGGCGTAATCTTATTCTTGTCCCGTGCTCCCGGATCTGCGCCACACTGGAGAAGGAATCGGGCAGTGTCCACACGTCCTTTTCGCAACGCATCATGCAGTAGACTTGAGTTGTTCTCGTCCTTTGCGTTCACATCTACGCCATGCTCGAGAAGGACACGGACAAATGCCAGCTGTCCAGAACGCAATGCAAGCTGCAATGGCGTGGTCCTATCATTGTCCCGTGTTTCCGGATCTGCACCACGCTCAAGAAGGAGCTGAGCAATTTCCACACGTCCATCTTGCAACGCATCATGCAGCGGAGTTGAGTTGTTCTTGTCCTTTGCGTTCACATCTACGCCATGCTCGAGAAGGACACGAACAACTCCCAGCTGTCCAGAACGCAATGCGAGATACAATGGCGTATTCCTATGCTTGTCCCGTGCTTCCGGATCTGCACCACGCTGCAGAAGGAGCTGAGCAATTTCCACATGCCCCCTATTCAAAGCCCGTTCCAATGGACTCCAATCGTTTTCGGTCCGGGTTTCCATATTCGCGCCGTGATCGAGAAGCACCTGTACAACCTCAATAGATCCAAATCGGCACGCCACACCCAGCGGAGTCTCGCCGTCGTCGAAGCCCCGAGCGTTCACGTCCAGCGAGCGATCGGCGATAAGGAACTTCGCGACCTCATGGATCCCGCATGCGGCGGCGACATGCAACGGAGTTGCCCTGGTCCCTCGCTGGCCCGAAAATTCACGGTCCTGGAATCGATGCTCGCCGTATATCCAGACCCAGACTGCAAGATGATGCTTGCTCGGCTCGAAGAGAAGTTTCGCCGCATCTTCCGTGTGTGGCCAAACATTCTCGAACCGTGCATGACCAACCCAGCGCTCCGCAGCGTACCCGGCCAGGGAAACTTCTCCACGCTGTCCTTGGTGATGTCTTCATCCAGGTGTAGCAGAGTGCCCAGGCAGGCTTGCGCGACGATCGTGTGAGCTGGCGTCATAGAGACGTGGAAACGGGAGATGGTTCATCTGCATTAGCGAGTCGCTTCGATGTCAAGTACTCCTTCACCGAGAAATGTGCAAACTGGACGACTGATGAACCATCCACATCGACGACGGCAAGAAGACTCGAGCAGGTGGATAGCACAGCGTGTGCAGGGTCTTCTGGCCGCCAATCGGCCAAAAACATGGGTGTTGATCCTGTGTCGAAATCGAATGCGAGGAATTCTGCGAGCTCTTCGACACGAAGCGGACGGGCAGCTGCCGTGACGCATTGGAATAGTCTGTGGGCGAATTCCCAATTCTGCTCGCCAATACTCTTCAATGTGCGTTCATATGTGCCATCGAGTGTGCTTGGTAATTCATTCAGAGCACGCCGTATACGTCCTGGGAGGCAGCAAGACAGGTAGGCAAGCTGACAGAAGACCCAACGGAACCTAGGTTACAAGAATGAGCGAGAGTCATGAGGAACTGTGGTATTTCACGGCTTACATCCCATCGGCTCTCTCCGTGAGTACATCGATTACGGATTCTTTATCCGTTGCCTTCCATCGTCGCATCCTCGAATCCGTGTGAACAAAGGACCTGACATATTCAGAAATGTCTTCGATTTGTCCACCCTCGACATGCAAGGAAACGGAACGGAAAGCCAGAGGTCCGAGGACAGGTTCGATATCCGCCTCTGGTCTGCTAGTCACGCAAATCCGGAGCTGAGGAAGCCTTAAACCGACAAGCTTCTCCACGAGCTGCAGGACTTCTTCACGGGGAAACGACAGACCAGTCGTCGTTGGGCACTCGTCCAGCCCATCAATGATAATGTAAACTGGGGCCTGTCCCGGGAGCTTGAGCACGTTTTCCAGACACGATGCAAGTTCATCGTCACTAGGGTGTTGTGAACCGTTCTCATGTACCGAATATAAATCGGAAAGAACGGCACAGTAGAAGTCGGACTGATCGCAAAGCTGAACAAGTAGGGACGACAACAACCCGCGTCTTTCCTTCTTTTCGACGTCGCGGAAGTCGCAATAAAAGAAAGCCAGTGAGGCGGATGCCAGCTTGCGCATGTCACGGATGTCCTGGATGATAGAAGAACTGGAGAATTGCATAAGTTTCCCTGAATGAAATATTAAAAGATTGATGTACCAGAGAACACTCTTCCGGCCCCAGCTAAGGAAGAGACCCTTTTAGTCTCAGCGACTCGTAAAAGATTACAGTGGGACACGAACGTTTTCCATGAATCCATAAAAGAGAACTCGGTCCAGATGACTTCCATTCCGAGAACAGGTTTCCTTGTGTAAACCAGGTTGCCGTTCCACTGTGCTGAGATCCACGGGCAGTGTTATGGTTTTTCCACGGATCGGGAGGGGACAGCCATTTTCGGACGTCTTGCTGTAACTTGTCACCTTTAGAACGGTCTCAGTGCGCCTGCCGATCAATGACCGCACCATAGGATAACCCACGTCGTAGTTGTTTCATCATTTCTGTCATCGAGTCAGATTTGATAAGGGGCTCACTGTCACTGGCCAAGCGTACCTAAAGCATCTCTGACATCCTCTGCGAGAGCCTTGCCGTCTAGAAGAAGCGATGTTCAGACGCAGGTCATAATATGCACAGTGGGATCTACTCACCGTCCATGACCATCCTCATATTCTGGACGAGACAGTAGACAGCTTCGAGATTCTGCGCTGCTGTCGTCCGAGCTTCTTCGAGGGTGAGCCTATCAAGCTTCTGCAACACCACCTCGACGTCGTTCTCGCCAAAAATCTTCTTCACAATTTCTCTATGTTCCGGTGAGACAAGTGAGGCATTAGTCAGAACGACTCACTCGGTCGGCCCTGCTTCATCTGCTTGGTCGCCACCGCAAGTGTGGACAATAGCTCAACTAATATTTTCACGATTATCTCGGTCATGATTGGCGTAGGAGGGATCTTTGTATAAATATTGAGTCTGCTGAGGAAATTCTCGATAGACTCGAGCAGGTCGATGAGCGCATCATAGCTTGCACTGACGTCCTTTGCCGCCTGGAGCACCTTGGTGTTACAGTGACATGCGCATCTGAAAGGAGAATGGGGCATACAGTGAGGAGGTGCGCGATTCCAGCAAATATTGCCTTCGCAGGCGGGAATGGCTGTAGGAGAAGAATCAGGGACAGGGCATCATAATCTCTGTCCTGGATGGGACTCACCAGACCGAGACCCTCGGAGAGAGCAGTGTTGGTGGAGAGCGCATGCAAAACGTGGACGACGGACTTGAGGGATTTCATGACCTTCCCATCGCCGCCTCTGAATTCTTGGAAGGCGCGTGCTTGCTGTTGAAGGATGCGAGTGATGGAATCCACAGAGTCACACGTTTCAAACTGCCTAGCGAGCGGATGGTCTTCCAATTTGGTGCCTGTCTGTCTCTCATAGTCCTGAAAGGCCCTTTCGAGGAACAATTGGAAGGAGGAGGATGTGTCTGGGTGGCTCATTGCAGGAATAGAGGAAATACGGCTAAGGAGGGAGGAGTTGGTCGGCGGTGAGAAAGTGACAGCTCACCGTTCAACGTTCAACGGCGGGTGGGTGCAGACTGCCTCATGTTCGACCATCGATAAACGCCGAAGGGTATTTTCCCACAAGCACGCAAACGTGATAAGGTTTGGAAGTGGTTTGGATTGCGGACTGATTGCAGTTACGCCCAGTCCGTGTATTGCATTGAGCGCTCGTGTGCAAAGCACGTGAGTTGATTAACTTTTCCGTACACTTTCGTCCATCAGGCCGATATCCGTTCAAATTTTGCTTTTTTCCTGCTTCCCTGCTTTTCTTCCCTCTTGCTTATTCTATCGGCATAGTTACAACACACTTCATCACTGTACGCATCCCTTGCCCTTGTTCTTGCCACGCACTGGAGTAAAGCTGTCTCAAGTCTTTTCGTCCTCTAACAAATTCTGCAGGTCCCACGGTACCGTGACCATGACCGGTTTATAGGCGGCCAAACAAGTGTACACTTCGGTCGTTTCCTGCTCACCGCGCTCGCGACCGCTCATCATCTTCCCAAAGTGTTATAGGCGCAGATTCGAGAAAAGAAACTTTTACCTGTACTTACGAGCAAGCGATCCGGGTGTATTTCGATGTCAAGGCCGAATGGGAATACCCTGATGCCGACTTGTGAGTTTGAGTTAATACATTAATGGCTGATGAAACACACTTTCCATGTTTAGTCATGTAAAGCCGATCGATCTTCCGTCTCGTCTCGCCGAGTCATCTTCGAGTACAAACCTTGCAATCCCTGCGAAAACACCCTCGTACCCGTCTGGCTCATGTTGCAACCAAGTCTGCATACGGCCGGTGCTGTGATGCTAGCGCATCAAGAACTTGTCGAGACTCAGCGTGAACCAGTTCTGTTTGTCTCAATGGAGAGAGCGGGCAAATTCAGGACATCGCCGAATACGTCAAATCTGTTGTTCACGGAGACCCTAAGATGCGAGCCTGGAGAGAAGCGGACAAGGAATTGGTCATCAGTGTACCCACGAGCAAGGCTGTTGGGACGTAAGGAATCAATTTTCCCATTCTTCACTACGTTGGCTTACATCTATAATACAGGTTTCGATGGGTCTTCTGTCAACTTGCCTACCTCCGCCATTGCCGGGAGGCTGCAAGGAATCTTCTACAATACCTCCGTGAAAACTCCCTCCCAGATTCGCACGGGGACAACCCTGATCCTGCCCCAAGACCTCGAGAACCACCTTCGTGGTCGGACAGGTGGCAGGGAGGGCTTTTCTATTGAAGATGCCAAGAGAGCTGCCGCTATGAATGCCCAAAAACATTTCCGTACCCACCGCCAGCCATTTCCGCCACCTCATTCCCAGAAGGGGTCAATCCGCAATATACAAAAGCGTCTGATTGACTGGACGAACATCACCAACCATCAAGTGTCGCACTCAGAGACGAGTCCATCGGTGGTTGGTAGTGTACAGAGCCGAACATAGAGAGACACATGCATATGCATAATAGGCAGATAACAAAACAATAGATATCTCCGCGCGCGTTCGTGGGCGGGAGAACCATAGCCTGTCCACTTGTAACAAGAGCAAGCCAGTAGGAAAGACCATATTATAAGGATAAATACGATAAGTGTCCGTCAAACCGTGAAGAGGTGAAAAGGGAAGCTCACCCAGATAATTGTGCGCCACATGTGAGCTGGGGCACCAATCCTATGAGCTGCAGTATCAAATAACTAAGAATTGGGCCACGAAATGGATTACAACAATGACCATTGTGCAATACTTCAATGACTCTATGCGCCGCTGGGCAAACGCCAGCGCGAATTGTACAACGCCATTGTCAAGGGCAGCCTCCACAGCTGCTGGCCAGCGTTGCGGCCTGGAGAAAATGTGAGAGAACGCGAGCGCGATCGGGAAGATGAACGGGTCAGGTGGGTCCGCAAACTCGTGGGAGCCGGAGGAGTATTTGTGCCCGCGACCAAGACGGTCGCCGAGCTCGGAGCGAGCACGCATCTGAGGCTAAAAACACGTCACTTTACCTTTCTTTGCCTTACGACGCAATGCGGCCTTGTTCTGCGGGGGCTAAACTCTCTGTGTGTGTCTGGGAGGGGGAAAACAGCATCTTCAGATCGTCGTCGTGCAGTTACGCAAAGTGTGCTCCCATCCATTCCTGTTCGACTGTCCTCTCGACCCGCGGACGAACGAGCCAGTTGTGGACGAGTAACTGGTTGATGCGAGCGGGAAGATGAATGGTCCTTGAGCAGCTCCTCGAGGCCCTCTTTGCGCACGGAATCAAAGTGCTCGTGTTCTCGCACTTCGTCACTATGCTTGACGACATCGAGACGATCAGTCTTGCTATTTCTGTTGTGAGCGTCACTTCTTTACTGACGGATGCCGAGGACGTGCAGTACTTGGGCGCGCGAGTTCAAGCTTTCGCACCGCTGCACGTGCTTCCAAGCAGTGCTGACGCAAGACTTCTCACGGGTGCACACCCAGGTCCAACAAGCCGTACATCGTCGACGGCCGTTAACTCGTTACGCGTTAACGGCCGTCGTTGTACGGCTCAATAGCTTGAACGCTTGAACGCGTAAGGCAGACGGCTCTCTGAATGTACTCAGGCCACCACGTACAGTATCGGACCGTCAACGACGGCCGTACAACCGTCACATACGGTGGCGGCGTGCAGCCCTTACAGGGGACGCCATTCCATTCGCGCCAGGCAACCATCCATCACAACATGTCGAAGAGTCGAGAGACACACTATTCACATGTGGCCAACGGTGTCGAATGCTTTCTTGTTGGTCCCATGCCCGCTCGTGATTTTCTTTCAGCCTTCTTTTCTGAGCGACCTGTCTCCCCATCGACGTTCAAGGACGATGATGTCTTCGGTGAGGTTGTGGAAACGCTCCACCAAAAAAACAGAGTGGAAAGAAGCATGTACAAACCTTTCGTGAGTCTTTATAGCAGTATCTCGTGGAGAAAGGTTTAACAGGGGAATATCAGTGTTCGGCTGTTGGGCCTTACGTTCCCAACCTCGTCGTCCGTGATACGTCGTCTCAGCTGGATACGGCAGTCACCAAATACGCGTTTTCAATCAAACCCGGTTGCGTTGTATACAGCAAAGAAATGCTGATGTTATTGGGACCGATTCCAGCGTGGCCGACTTCTTCATCGAATTCAAATACTCTTCAGGAGAGGACCCTTTCATTGACACACCCATACCTTCGACACAGTCCAAGAAGCGACATGATTTTATCAAGGATTCGTCCTCTGCTAGGACTTGAATCGGTCAGATTGGGACATACGTCGCCATACAGATGGATATGCAATACCGAACGCACGCTTTCTTCATGCTCGTTGTCGGTGAATATGCGCGGCTTATGCGTTGGGATCGTAGCGGAGCGATCTTCACGAGACCTATCTTTTACAACAAGGACCCTGAACTCTTGGAGTTCTTCGAGGCCTACAACGTCGCGACGGGCGAAGAACGGGGTTTCGACAAGTATGTGGTGAAGCCCGAGCAGGAGGTGATCGATGCTGTCTCAGGAGCTTGTCAGGAATTCCGCGGCCAAGCCTTGCTGGTCGTCTCGCTTCCCAACAAGGACCCCAATGCCCCGCCCAATCGCTACGTCATCAAAAGCCCTGTTGCTCGCCCTTCCTTACCCATAGGGCGCTCCACTCGCACGTCAGTCGCTTACGACTTGCAGACCAGGAAGTGCGTTTTCATGAAAGATTCGTGGCGGATCGTAGCGGACGATGCTCCAAGTGAGGGTAGAGTCTATCAAACACTTAATGAGGGCAAAGTCAAGAACATTCCCTTTTGCGTGGACTTCTGTGATGTAGATGATGACAGCAGTGACCATAAAACCCGAACTGGCACCTATTCAAGTTCTAATGCTGCTTGGGTACCTTCCGGGTTCCAGTTCCCGTTCTCAGTGCTTCGACATCACCGGTTGATTCTGGATACCATTGGCAAGGAACTCGAGGAATTTTCGTCTAGTCTCGAGTTGGTCCGTGCCATTCGTGATGCGTTAGTCGGTATGAACGTCAGCGTTCTGTTTTCATTTGCTAGACGCTGACATGGTCTATGTAGCTCACAAGGAGGCTTACCTCCGGTGTGGTGTACTCCATCGCGACATCAGTTCCGGGAACATACTGATAACGGACGGCCATACCTCTGGCGGTTTACTCATTGATTGGGACATGTGCAAGCTCAAGGATGGTGGAGAAAGACAGATAGGCGAACATCGGACTTACCGCGAGGTACGTGTAAATTCCTGGTGTGTCGATTTAATTGATCCAAAGCTGGGTACAGGGCACATGGGAGTTCATGGCTGCAGACCTTACCATGGGCTCTGCTCTCACGCAAACGTCAATTCATGATCTCGAGTCTGCCTTCTATGTCCTTTCCTTTCTAGTCCTCCACTGCCACACCGCTGGGCACAGCCCGAACACCGCATATAAATGGGAACCCGGTCAAAAAGCCACTTCATGAAGGATCCAACTAGCCTGGAAGACTTCGAGGTCGTGGATAACCAACCGCTTACGAATTTGATGCATCGCTTTAAAGAGACCCTTGCAAACAGGCATATTCTTAAACAGGCTCTCAATTTATCAGCATTCCCGGACACCCAGCAATACGAGAAACTCCCGTACAAGCATGATGCCATCATCGAATTGTTCGATACAGCCGTCTCATCGTTAAGTTGGCCTCAGAATGACAAACTTCAGCAAATTATTATGCGAACTCAACTATCTTGTCCCGGTCCAGGGACTCAAAGAGGTCACGGTCAATGCTCGAGGGCAGTGCCAACGCTAGTGACCATGGACTCAACAAACGGCAGCATTTGAGTTAAGTAGCGTGTGTACTCATGTCTACATACTGTCAATCTGTCATTTTGCATAGCGATGGGAATAAATTGATATTTTTTTGTCTGCAATGTGTTACCTATTGGCACCCGACATCCAAGTCGTGAACCGCCGTGCATATGCATGCATGCTGAGCACAGCGCGGAGCACGACAGTTATGCATTCGGTGGACCCTCAGGAGAGGGAGGAGGAAGTGCACGATGACTCAGCGCCCCGGAGGCCCAAGGTCGCCACTTGCCAGTTGCCACCATGTGTTTCGAACCCCGATGCGCCACGCCACGCCTCAGCCAGGGACGGGCGGATGGGCGGACTCGGACCGGGCATCAGCATCAGGCTCACCAGTCGATTCCTTGTCCTTTCCTTTTTTTTTTGGGCAGAATCCACAGGCACAAGACCGGTCACACCGCATCGGGCAGACGAAACCCGTACTCATATTCTGGCTGGTCAGCAGGCACACGATCGAGAGCAAGATCATGCAGCGTGCATCCGAGAAGCGACAACTCGAAGCGCTCGTGACACCGCCGAAGGTGCGTAGGTGCGTGTGTACATGCTAACAGCCCTGCCACACCCCCACACCTTCCTTCCCTTTCCTTTCCGCGTTGCGTATCATCAACGTGCTGACTCACACCTTCCTTCACCTTCTCCCCGCCGCAGGCAAGTTCAAAGGACCGATCGGCGGCGGCAGCGCCAGGGCGGGCGAGGCGCAGCAGCAGACGATCGCGGAGATGGCCGCGCAGCTGCTGGAGCTCGAGGGAGAGCACATCGAGGTCGTGCAGAACACGGCGGCAGGCGAGCGCGGGGCCATCAGCGATGCCGAGCTGGACATGCTGCTCGATCGCCGCAAGGAGATCTTCGAGCCACGGCATCGGATGGAAGAGCGGCGCAGCGGCCAAGCGCGCCAGGGACCGCACTACCACGGCGGCAGACGCGGCTGAGAGCTCGGCGACGACGCCTGGGCGTGTTGATGCGGATGCGGGCCTGTTCGAGGTGTATGAGGCGCCGGTGGACGAGGGGAACGATATGCTTGCGCATATGCTCGGAGAGGACGTCGCTGCGTGAAATGCGCGCGCATCGATATGCATGTGGCAGGCAAACTGTCTCGTTGCCTTTTTTTCGTCCCTTGTATCTGCCCACGAAGGGCGGTCATCTTATTTTGCGCTCTTTTTTCTTACTTGTCCCCTCCCCTCGCCCCTCTTTGTCTATTCTTTCATGTTATATCGCACTCACGGCCCCCCCTTGCAACGCACTCTTCAGATCATTATTATCATCATACTCATTCCCTTGTTTCTTGTTGCATATTACAGTACCCGTCGCAATATCTTGAGTATATATACCTTGCATAAAATGTATGCAGTGAGTGCCCTTGACAAAGCCCCCATCTCGACAGGTACATCAACCCATATTTGGTATGTGCACTGGTGCAACATGATCGCAAACATGGATGGGTTAATCATGACCCCACTGACAATTCAGCCCACGGCACTCGCGCAACCTCCATGCACTGGCAGTGTGCTGCAGCCGCGCGGATGGACTTTCGTCTTCGACTCTTCTTTCCAACCCGTTCTGACGACGCATCAATATCTTGCGTCGCGCTGAGCACAGAATCAATTCGTAAATCGCACCTGACGAAAGGGACAGGCCCTCCGGGGCGACGGAGGAGGAACCTAATTTTTGAGGTGGGTGTCGGTTGTGCATTACAGCCGGGCGGCGCCGCACGCTTGCTGGAATCGCTTGGCCTGAATACCTTGCATCTTGTGTGAATGATTCAATTGCCACAGCGTGGACATCTGGGACCTTGTACTGGGACGTTTTAAGCGGAACCTGGACGTCGCGGCCCAAAGGTGATAGCCCAACTTATTATCGGATGCCCTACGGCCCCTACCGAAAATCGAAAACCATCAGGCAGTGACTTATAGCCTCCTTTGGAATATGTAGCACGGGGCGTTGTCAAACCTGGAAGCTAGCTGGAGCCGTTTTCGGACGCGCGGCACATGCTTCATTTGCTCACGATTGGGCATCATTAGGCCTCGTTTCTTGGCCCTTCTGCATGATTCAATATTTTCGACCTCACAAATGAGTGCGTTGGATCAAGTCGTGATTCAGGAGAAGCATCAATATATGCTAAGGGAGTAGGTGGTCAGAACCGGTAGGTGTCCTGGGCCTTCGGGGGTTTCGTTTTCCCTTTTTTTTCTCTATGCTTTTCCTTTCTTTCTCTTACTAGAAACCTCCTGTATATAAACAAAAGAGCTGGCTACTCAGCTCACAATCGATTAGCAATCTATCAGTACAGAATCGAGTCGCTCCGCCTGCGTTCCCTCCCATTCTCGTGTGCCGCACCGACGTGCGCTTCCCTCATTTCCCTCTCGCCTCATCTCTCTTTTCCTTCCCTCTTGCTCTCTCTGTCTACTCCTCCCCTTAGGACGAGCCACAACCCAAACTCGCAACTAACCGTTCAGTAGCAACCGTAAAACGTTAGGGTATCCCTCTTGGAATGCCACAAATAACGGAGTCGGAGTCCTGTTACGGGAATCTTGTGCATTGGCATCTGCACCATGCTCGAGAAGGACCCCAGCAATTTCCACATGTCCATTGTTCGATGCATTATGTAGCGGAATTGAGATCTCCACGTCCTTTGCGTTCACATCTACGCCATGGACACGAACAGCTGCCAGCTCTCCGGAATTCGGGCGAGATGCAATGGCATAGCTCTATACTCGTCCTGTGCTTCCGGATCTGCGCTACGCTGGAGAAGGAGCCGAGCAATTTCCACGTGTCCATTGCTCAACGCATTATGCAGCGGAGTTGAGTTCTTCTCGTCCTTTGCGTCACGTCTACGCCGTGCTCGAGAAGGACACGAACAACTGCCAGTTCTCCGGAATACGAGGCGAGATGCAATGGCGTAGCCCTATACTCGTCCTGTGCTTCCGGATCTGCACCACGCTGGAGAAGGAGCTGAGCAATTTCCACGTGTCCATTGCTCGACGCATGATGCAGTGGAGTGAGCTGTTCTCGTCCTTTGCGTTCACATCTACGCCATGCTCGAGAAGGGCACGAACCACTGCCAGCTGTCCGTAATAAGAGGCGAGATGCAATGGCTTATTCCTATACTCGTCCCGGGCTTCCGGATTTGCGCCATGCTGGAGAAGAAGCTGAGCTATTTCCACATGTCCTTTTCTCGACGCATCATGGAGCGGAGTTGGGTCCTTCTCGTCCTTTGTGTTCACATCTACGCCATGCTCGAGAAGGACACGAACAACTGCCAGTTGTCCGTAACAAGAGGCGAGATGCAATGGCTTATTCCTATACTCGTCCCAGGCTTCCGGATTTGCGCCATGCTGGAGAAGCAGCTGAGCGATTTCCACATGTCCTTTTCTCGACGCATTGTGGAGCGGAGTTGAGTTCTTCTCGTCCTTTGCGTTCACATCTACGTCATGTTTGAGAAAGACATGAACTGGTGCTAGCTCTATGTGGTTTGAGGCGATATGCAATGGCATAACCCTATACTCGTCCGGTGCTTCCGAATCTGCACCACGCTGGAGAAGGAGCTGAGCAATTTCTAGATGTCCATTACTCGACGCATGATGCAGCAGAGTCGAGTTCTTCTCGTCCTTTGCGTTCACATTTGCGCCATACTCGAGAAGGACACGAATAACTGCCAGCTCTGCAGAACGCGATGCGAGATGCAATGGCATATTCCTATACTCGTCCCGTGCTTCCGGATCTGCGCCATGCAGGAGAAGGAACCGAGCAATTTCCACATGTCCAATGCTCGACGCATCATGGAGCGGAGTTGAGTCGCACTCGTCCTTTGCGTTCACATCTACGCCATGCTCGAGAAGGACACGAACAACTTCCAGCTCTCTATAACGCGATGCGAGATGCAATGGCGTATTCCTACACTCGTCCCGGGCTTCCGGATTTGCGCCATGCTGGAGAAGAAGCTGAGCAATTTCCACATGTCCTTTTCTCGACGCATCATGGAGCGGAGTTGGGTTCTTCTCGTCCTTTGCGTTCACATCTACGCCATGCTCAAGAAGGACACGAACAACTGCCAGCCGTCGAGAACGCGATGCGAGATGCAATGGCGTGGTCATATCCTTGTCCCGTGCTTCAGGATCTGCGCCACGCTCGAGAAGGAGCTGAACAGCTGCCGCATATCCATTGCTCGACGCATGATGCAGCGGAGTTAAGTTCTTCTTGTCCTTTGCGTTCACATCTACGCCATGCTCGAGAAGGACACGAACGACTGCCAGCTGTCCAGAACACGATGCCAAATGCAATGGCGTGTCATATCTTCGCCCCGTGCTTCCGGATCTGCGCCATGCTGGAGAAGAAGCTGAGCAATTTCCACACGTCCTTTTCGCGATGCATGATGCAGCGGAGTTGAGTTCTTCTCGTCCTTTGCGTTCACATCTACGCCATGCTCGGGAAGGACACGAACAACTGCCAGCTGTCCGTAATAAGAGGCGAGATGCAATGGCGTGGTCATATCCTTGTCCCGTGCTTCCGGATCTGCGCCATGCTGGAGAAGGAGCTGAGCAATTTCCACACGTCCTCCTCGCAACGCATGATGCAGCGGAGTTGAGTTCTTCTCGTCCTTTGCGTTCACATCTACGCCATGCTCGAGAAGGACACGAACAACTGCCAGCTGCTGTCTGTAATAAGAGGCGAGGTGCAATGGCGTGGTCATATCCTTGTCCCGTGCTTCCGGATCTGCGCCATGCTGGAGAAGGAGTAGGAGTTGAGCAATTTCCACACGTCCTCCTCGCAACGCATGATGCAGCGGGGTTGAGTTCTTCTCGTCCTTTGCGTTCACATCTACGCCATGCTCGAGAAGGACACGAACAACTGCCACTTGTCCAGAACGCAATGCTAGATGCAATGGCGTGGTCATATCCTTGTCCCGTGCTTCCGGATCTGCGCCATGCTGGAGAAGGAGCTGAGCAATTTCCACACGTCCTCCTCGCAACGCATGATGCAGCGGGGTTGAGTTCTTCTCGTCTTTTGCGTTCACATCTACGCCATGCTCGAGAAGGACACGAACAACTGCCAGCTGTCCGCAATAAGAGGCGAGATGCAATGGCGTGGTCATATCCTTGTCCCGTGCTTCAGGATCTGCGCGATACTGGAGAAGGAGCTGAGCAATTTCCACACGTCCTCCTCGCAACGCATGATGCAGAGGGGTTGAGTTCTTCTTGTCTTTTGCGTTCACATCTACGCCATGCTCGAGAAGGACACGAACAACTGCCAGCTGTCCGTAATAAGAGGCGAGATGCAATGGCGTGGTCATATCCTTGTCCCGTGCTTCAGGATCTGCGCGATACTGGAGAAGGAGCTGAGCAATTTCCACACGTCCTCCTCGCAACGCATGATGCAGCGGGGTTGAGTTCTTCTTGTCCTTGCGTTCACATCTACGCCATGCTCGAGAAGGACACGAACAACTGCCACTTGTCCAGAACGCAATGCTAGATGGAATGGTGTGGTCGTATGCTTGTCCTGTGCCTCCGGATCTGCACCACGTTGGAGAAGGAGCTGAGCAATTTCCACATATCTTTTTCGCACCGCGTGATGCAGCGGAGTTGAATTGTCCCCGTCCTTTGAATTCACATCTACGCCATGCTCGAGAAGGACCCGAGTAACTGCCAGCCCTCCGGAACGCGATGCGAAATGCAATGGCGCATTTTGATTTATATCCCGGACCTCCGGATCTGCGCCATGCTTGAGAAGGGCCTGAACAATTTCTACATGTCCCATTTCCAAAGCCCACTCCAATGGACTCCAATCCCCTACGCCCCAGGTCCGGGTTTCCGTTTTCGCACCGTGTTCGAGAAGCACTCGAACAACCTCAAAATGTCCAAATCGACATGCCACACCCAGCGGACTCTCGCCATTGTTGAAGCCCCGAGTGTTCACGTCCTGCGAGCGCTCGACGATCAGGAACTTTGCGACCTCGTGGATGCCGCATATGGCGGCGTAATGCAAGGGAGTTGCCCTGGTTCTTCGCTGGCCCGAAACTCCATCGTCCTTGAATCGATGCTTATGGTCTACTTGATCGTATACCCAGACCCAGACTACAAGGTGATGCTTGCTCGGCTCGAAGAGAAGTTTTGCCCCATCTTCGGTGCGTGGCCATACATTCTCGAACCGTGCATGACCAACCCAGTGCTCCGCAGCGTACCCGGCCAGGGAAACTTCTCCGCGCTGTTCTTGGTGACGTCTTCATCCAGGTGTAGCAGAGTGCCCAGGCAGGCTTGCGCGACGATCGTGTGAGCTGGTGTCATAGAGACGTGGAAACGGGAGATGGTGGCATCTGCATTAGTGAGTCGCTTCGATGTCAAGTACTCCTTCACCGAGAAATGTGCAAACTGGACGACTGATGAACCATCCACATCGACGACGGCAAGAAGACTGGAGCAGGTGGATAGCACAGCGTATGCAGGGTCTTCTGGCCGCCAATCGGCCAAATACGTGGGTGTTGATCCTGCGTCGAAATCGAATGCGAGAAATTCTGCGAGCTCCTCGACACGAAGCGGACGGGCCGCCGCTGCAACACATTGGAATAGTCTCTGCGCAAATTCCCAATTCTGTTCGCCAATATCGTTCAACGCGCGTTCGTATGTGTCGTCCAGTGTGTTCGGCAGTTCATCGAGAGCGCGCTGTATACGTCCTGGGAGGCAACGGCAAAGGTAGGCGAGCTGACAGAAAACCCAACGGAACCTAGATTACAAGAATGAGCGAGAGTCATGAGGAACTGTGGTATTTCACGGCTTACATCCCGTCGGCTCTCTCCGTGAGTACATCGATTACAAGTTCTTTATCCGCTACCTTCCATCGTCGCATCCTCAAATCCGAGTGAATAAAGGACCTGATATATTCAGAAATATCCTCGATTTGTCCAATCTCGCCATGCAAGGAAACGGAACGGAAAGCCAGAGGTCTGAGGACAGATTCGATATCCGCCTCTGGTCTGCTAGTCACGCAAATCCGGAGATGAGGAAGCCTTAAACCGACAAGCTTCTCCACGAGCTGCAGGACTTCTTCCCGGGGAAACGACAGACCAGTCGTCGTTGGGCACTCGTCCAGCCCATCAATGATAATGTAAACTGGGGCCTGTCCGGGAAGCTTGAGCATGTTCTCCAAGCACCAAGCAAGTTCGTCGTAGCTAGGATGTTGTGAACCGTTCTCATGTACCGAATATAAATCGGAAAGAACGGCACAGTAGAAGTCGGACTGATCGCAAAGCTGAACAAGCAGGGAACACAACAACCCGCGTCTTTCTTTCTTTTCGACGTCGCGGAAGTCGCAATAAAAGAAAGCAAGTGAGGCGGATGCCAGCTTGCGCATGTCACGAATATCCTGGATGATAGAAGAACTAGAGAATTGCATAAGCTTCTTTGAATGAAATGTTAAAAGATTGATGTACCAGAGAACACTCTTTCCGGCCCCCGCTTAGGAAGAGAACCGTTTAGTCTCGGCGACCCGTAAAAGATTAGTGGGACACGAACGTTTTCCATGAATCCATAAAAGAGAACTCGGTCCAGATGACTTCCACTCCGATAATATGTTTCCTTGGGTAAACCAGGTTGCCGTTCCACTGTGCCGAGATTCACGGGCAGTGTTATGATTTTTCCACGGATCTGGAGGGGACAGCCATTTTCGGACGTCTTGCTGTAACTTGTCACCTTTAGAACAGTCTCAGTGCGCCTACTCGTCAATGACCGCACCATAGAATAACCCACGTCGTTGTTGTTTCATCATCTCTGTCACCCAGTTAGACTTGATAAGGGGTTATTGTCACTGGCCAAGCGTACCTAGAGCATCTCTAACATCCTCCGCTAGAGCCTTGCCGTCTAGGAGAATCGATGTTCAGACGCGAGTCATAATATGCACAGTGGGATCTGCTCACCGTCCATGACCGTCCTCATATTCTGGATGAGACAGTAGACAGCTTCGAGATTCTGCGCTGCTGTCGTCCGAGCTTCCTCGAGAGTAAGCCTATCTAGCTTCTGCAACACCGCCTCGACGTTGTTCTCGCCAAAAAGCTTCTTCACGAATTTCTCTATGTCGCGGTGAGACAAGTGAGGCATTAGTCAGGAAGGACTCACTCGGTCGGCCCTGCTTCATCTGCTTGGTCGCGACCGCAAGTGTGGACAGTAGCTCAACTAATATTTTCACGATTATCTCGGTCATGATTGGCGTCGGAGGGATCTTTGTATAAATATTGAGTCTGCTGAGAAAATTCTCGATAGACTCGAGCAGGTCGATGAGTGCGTCATAGCTTGCACTGACGTCTTTGGCTGCCTGAAGCACTTGGGTGTTACAACGACATGCGTATCTGAAGGGAGAATGGGGCATACAGTGAAGAGGAGCGCAATGCCAGCAAATATTGCCTTCGCAGGCGGGAATGGCTGTAGAAGATGAATCAGGGATAGGGCATCCTAATCGGTGTACCCGAGACTCACCAGACCGAGACCCTCTGAGAGAGCAGTGTTGGTAGAGAGCGCATGCAAAACGTGGACAACAGACTTGAGGGATTTCATGACCTTCCCATCGTCTCCTCTGAATTGATGGAAGGCCCGTGCTTGCCGTTGAAGGACGCGAGTGATGGAATCCACTGAATCACACGTTTCAAACTGCCTGGCGAGCGGATGGTCGTCCAATTTTGTGCCTGTCTGTCTCTCATAGTCCTGAAAGGCCCTTTCGAGGAACAATTGGAAGGACGAGGATGGGTCTGGGTGGCTCATCACAGACAGGAATAGAGGGAATACGGCTAAGGAGGGAGGAGTTGGCCGGCGGTGAGAAGGTGACAGCTCAACGCGCTCAACGGTGGGAGGGTGCGGACTGCCTCATGGTTCGACCATCGATAAACGCCGAAGTGGATTTTCCCACAAGGATGCACACTTGATAAGGTTTGGATTGCACTGACGCTGGGGCATTGGCCCAGGTACGTATTGAGCGCTGTGCGAGGCAATGTGCACTGACTTTTCTGTGCACCTTTCGTCCCTCAGGCCGATATCCGCTCAACTTTTTTTTCAAGCTTTTTTCCTGCTTCCCACGCCGAATACATGCGGAACAGGAAATCGCTATCAATAAATTCAGCGGGTCCCACGGTATCGTGACCATAACCTGCGGTGTTCCTCAGCACGCGGGCGGACCGGCCGGCCGGGCCATATCAACCTCTACGACCCGGATTGTGTGCGTTAGTTTTTTCGGCCATCGAGCACAAATCGAAACTCATGCAGAGCAATTCGATTCCTTGTTTCTTTTTTTTCGCCAGAATCCACAGATTATGGACCCTCAGGCCTTCAAGCTTCAAGCTTCAAACTTCAGGCCTTCAGGCACAAGACCGGTCACACCGCATCGGGCAGACGAAGCCGTGCTCATACTCCGGCTGGTCAATTAAACGCTCAACAGGCATATGATCGAGAACAAGATCATGCGGCGTGCATTCCGGGAAACATCAACTCCGGGTCGAGGCGCCTGTCATCGCAAAAGGTGCGTGTGTGCAAGCTAACGACCCTACGTCCCATCTCTTCCGCATCGCCGCCGCCGGTCGGCCCCTTGAATTTGCCTGCGCGGGGAGGTGCAGTCAGCACGTTGATGATACGCGATGCGACAGACGATTGTGGAGATGGCCGCGCAGCTGCTCGAGGGCGGTGTCAGCTGGAAGAGCAGCGCGGACGGTGACCTGTTCGTGGTGTACGAGGCGCCGGGGGACGAGGGGAACGATGCGCTTGACGTCGCTGCATGAACGCGTGCGCATCGATACGCAAAGTGGTGGCAAGTATCTCGTTGACTTCTTGTTTATTCTCTCATGTTATCGCATGCACGCCACCTTGAAACCCACTCTGCATATCATCATTATCATCGTATACATCCCCTTGGTTCTTGTCGCATATTTCGGTACCCCTCTCGCAATATCTCGAGTATATACCTCGCATCAAACTGAATGCACATGACTGCCCTTGACAAAGCCCGCATCGACATATTTATACATCTTTGGTATGTGCGGACGCTTTAGTAACACGATCGCATGGTCAATATCATGACCGGACCCGCGGCAAATCACCGTATCCATCCCACGGTACTGGCGAACCCCAGGTTGCCACCGGCCCGTCTCAAGTACTCGCACCGCGACCATCGTTTATTCCAGTGCCTGGTCGGTCTGTCCGTTTCGCATCGATGAACATCCCAAGCTGTTGCCATTCAATCCACTGCGGAAACGATCCATTTATTGCTGATTGACGCCCCTCTGACAGCGCCTATCTACACTATCGGCTTCGAATTCCAGTGAGTGCGCTTACTGTTGCCAAGTCATCAATATATCAATAGCAGCAAGTGGACCAGCCCCAAAGTTGTGCTGGTCTTGCTCATCTCCAAGGGATCCATCGACTTCGATCTGTATTATATGTTCCCAACATACTTCTTCTCCACATTTCCGACGATTGGTACCATGGTCCTCATTCGCCCAAGTCATCGTCAGAGCGTCATTCCGCGCACTCCTTAAATTAGATTCCACCCGACTTCCACGTGTCCGTGTGTGTAGAAACTGTGGCTAGCCATACCTCGTGAGCGTCGCTGTGGCGATCCGCTCGCTTAATATCGCAGCAACCTACTCAAAGAGAGACCGGTCTATGAACGCCGACATTACGCCGTTGCTCCCGTGCGCAAGTGTGGTGGCACCTCAGGCTTTAGAATACTGCCACTTTCGCCAACTGCGATCGGTTTAATGTCCCGCCGGTTTCCCGCTCAGCAGGCGAAGCTAGATAAATTGCCTCAATGGAGCCACTGTCTGGAGCAACAAGTCGCCCTTTGCCCTCTTGGCTCGTCTATTCTCTGCTCTCTGGTCTCCGCTCTCGTCGCAACCACTCCTATCGTTTCTTTCAAAATCACACACCCACAGTCCTTCCCCGTCTAGACACGAGAGAGAGAAGACACCGAGTCGAAATGCAGAAATACATCCTCGCGCTTTTCTCTGTCGTCGCTCTATTTGGCCTTATCATTCCCTCTTTCGCGCATGGCGTCCAGCACGCAAATCGTGGGCTGAACAGCAGCAATCGCTTGGCTCGCCGCGGCGGTGTTCCTTCACTGCCATCAAGACGGCGTGACACAATAAAAAGTAGGACCTCTTCCGATGTTCCTTTCTGGTACGTAGACAAATCCTGAGTATTTGAACGCTTGTTCTGAGGCGGTAGGTCGACACGATCCAAACGACAAACGATAATGCAGTACAGAGGGCATTATTCAAGTCCATAACGAGACGTCTATATTACCGGATCACGTTGTACCCTGGGTTACCGAGTTCGTGTTACGGTCACTCCTCTTGTCCCTGTGGGATTATGGCTGAATGCCAAGTTTTACGGTGCCGTTCTCACCACAGCTCTATTTTATGGACTTTCAACCCAGACACCCACACCTTGGAGGAGACACATAATGTGCGCACTTTGGGGTTTTCAACTCTTATCATTCTTGACTATTGTCGTAGCAAATACCAACGTCCCTCAGTGGTTCTCGTATGGACACGGTTTTAAGTGACCACTCTAACAGGTGAGCTCCATTGCCTGCAGCAATTCAGGGATGTATAGATCATCGTTGCTCCCAGCATTGTTGAGATCCAGCCAAGTCCTGTTAACGACAAACGTATTGTTCTTGAGAATTTCTCATTCTCAAACGGTACCCTGACTTAAGTATTGCAGTTGCTCAACCCAACATCTGGAATATGATCGCGCTGGGAGAACTCACTGTAGTATGGAAGGGCCAGCTTGCTGCCACTTACCTGGTATCACCCCCCGACGGCGAGAGAAAACACATTGTTATATCGGGGAAAAAGCCAGATCATTCCCAGGAAGTGGTAGGTCCATCGACTCGCACTCTATACTGCTGTCATTTTTACCTCGTCTTGGTTTTCAGCGACTCTTCCTTAGCTGCGGGGCAGAGTAAGATCTTTCCCAAAAAGGTCATGTCTTCATGTGAAGCTTGGGAGGAACCCTGTTTGAACCGTTTTAACTCTAGCAGTTGATTGCTATGATTATTTATAAGGCCCTGCAATGAATGTTTGCGCCGTGGCTATTGTTCGGTTTGCCTGAATTCAGAGATACATGCGATACAAAAAGTCAGATCTCTTGGTCATAACACAACTCTGGTATTTCCGTACCTCATCTCAATGACTGTTATGGCCAAAGAAATCCCACATCGCACCGAAATCCATACAGAAAATTTGAGGAAACTCCTTGTATTCGCATTACGACTTGAGTGAATCCGCTTTTTTAGTGAGGTTCTTGTCACCATCGAGGTGCATGACCGGGGATGGAAGGAGCATAATACGCATGCTATGACCCCTTGCAGATGTTCTCGATTCCTGCGTCCATTTCTCGCATCGCGTACTCTCCGCATTGTTCCAATGATTCATAATTCCATCGAACAATAGGAGCGACGTTTGGCGCACGCTTAGAATTACGTAGGATAGAAAGTGGAGTGCGCATATCCGTGTCACGCACAAAGTGGTCTACCCCTTCGTGGGTAGACGTGGGCCAAGGTGGGGGGAAGGGCTTAATTTTCGCGACGGAAGATGAGAGCCACTTTTATTGGAGTGATGCGGTGAATCACCGTAGACCAAAGAAAGATGGATGATACCGAGTCACAAGCCGCTCGTAGGTTCCGAACGGTCCGCGATATACGGTTCTCATCTTGGTTCTCATGGCTGGGAATCTGGGATGATATGGATAGCCTATCTCCGATGAACCCGCGTGCCAACGCCCACATGGCTGGGAAACTGGGCTACGTCCTCTCCTCGAAACCTAGGAAGTCGTCATTTGGGTCTCGAAACACGGGGGCGGGGGGCGGTGACACTGCGGTGACGTACCGATTTTGCCACGGCTCTGAAAAAATGAATCCGTTGTTCCCACGACCCACGATGCAGACATGCGTCCATCGTCCTTTTCACTCGACACTGCGCCACCTAACACACACACACCACACACTTCCCATCCCCCTCGCCACCTCCCTAACCAAGTCGCCGACTTCCGATTATCTCTACCTTGCGAAAACGTGCGCCCGGGTAGCCCCCCATGTCCTTATCTTCCTTCAGCAGCCTCTCCAGCTACAGCAGCGAATCGGACGCCAGTCTCGGCACCCTCTTCGACCTACGTCTATTCGGATCGTCCTCTCGCCGCCGCCCCCGTCGGAAACCCCGGAACCCTCGCGCCCGCCAAGGTCGAGGCGGACAGGAGGCCGCCGACACCGACGGGTCCCTCTCGCGCGCGCCCCACGAGACGGAAGCGGAGCGTCACGCCCACGCCCACGCCACTGGCACTCGCACGCGGACTCCGGTCTCGTCCAGATACGATGGCGCCGTCATCCCTTACCCGTTGCGGAGCCCCGGGAGCAAGTCCGGCATCTCATACAGCGACATCGACCGGTGGAGGACCGCCACCGTCGGAGGCAGCGACTTCACCTACAGCACCGAATCGTCCATCTCGCAGTCTTCCGTCACGACCTCGTCCGTCGTCTCGTCCTCCCGCGCGCGCACTTCTCGGATCGATAGCTCGAGCCGCCTCTCCACCGCTTCCGGTTCCAAGCAACTCAAGGCCCGTCGATTGCGTCGAGACCTCCGCATCTAGGAATTCACCACGATTCTGCCCAGATATGCGAGCACTGCCGTAAGGCTTTGTCCTCCTCTTCCTGTTGTCTCTTAGGTCGCTAATTTTTTACTTGCTGTGTGTCACACCCAACAGACCGACCACCGCATCAGATCCACGGCCGCACCGACGTGCTCCAGCTCTCCGACTCGAGCCTCACTCTGCCTTCCTCGCTGCCTATCGTCTTTCCCGCCTCTCCTGTCCCGAGGCGCTCGAAAGGTCAACGACCCTAGATCCAGATGACCCTTTCACAATTCCACCGGGACTCTCCGAGCGCCCAAATATCCCGCCTCATTTACTCCCTGAGCTCCTGCCGGTGAGCGGCGCGCGAGGCGTCTCGCCCTGTTGCTCGACTCGGACGACCCAGACGTACGAGACTGGGCGCAGGCCGAATACCTCAAGTTGGGGCACGTGGGGCGCCGGCTTGTGCGGGAAGGCGTATTGAGGTAAGATCACGCCGGATGGCGCTGACGAGAACCTACCTGAGGACTGGAGTGCCAATGAGCGGGAGGAGGACTTGGAGAAGCTGAGAGAAAGACTCGAGCGGGAGAAGGAGAGGCGGGAGGAACGCGAGGAGGTCGAGCGCGAAATGGTGTGGGTACGGGAGATGTTCGGCAAGTGGCTCATCGACGGACGGGTCGACGGCGTGTTCAGGCTCGCTGCCGGCGTCCTGAATGAGCTCTTGAAGGAGGTCGCGCGGGATGAAGGTGAGGAGTGGGTTGCGGAGGATGCAGCGGAAGACCAACAGCCGGAATCCGCCAAAGACGACCCAAAGTCGCGGGACCTTCGTCCACTCTGGGTGCGTCGAAGACCCAGAGTCCGAGAAAGCCGCGCCCATGCGCGCAGCCTCGGCTGCTTCTGTTACTTCATCAAAACGTGGGGCAAGCAACCTTCAGAGCCAGCACAGGATACGACGCGTGTGCGTGAGCCGGAGGGCGGAGCAAAACCAGAACCCGAACCGAACGAGAGCCAACACCACCGCCCGCGGCAGATCCTGAAGCCAAACCCGAAGAGCCGGTCGTCGAGGACCCCCCTCTGGTGCAATCACCTGCTGAGTGTAGCCCAGAAGGCTCGCCCCTGCCAGTGCCTGTACCTCTTCCTGTGCTCCATCCTCGATATTCTCAGAGGAAGGTCTTCTCACCTATGCGATGAATGCCATCCACCCCGATCCAGATCCCAGAACCCGAGCAAGTTCGGCCCGAATCCAAACTAAGCAGCAGTAATCACACGATCACACCCCAGGCTTATTCCCCTAACCCCGCCGTCCAGCATGACACCTATGCCGACTTCTACGCAAGAGACCCGAGGCGGCGCAAAACTCCTCTGTTGCACGTCAAGCCGCTTCCTAATAATCACCCCTTGCCGAAGCCCGAACGGGAGTACGACTCCTACGCGGATTTCTATGCGAATGATCCACGACGAATGAGACACGTAGACGATCGCCCCTTGCCGGCTTTGGTCAAGAAAGAGAAAGAAGCAGCAAAGAAAGAGGCCGCGAAGAAGGACTCCGCGAAAAAGGAAGCTACAAGATCGGGCGATCGGTCTTCTCGTCCGCAGTCGTCTTCCAAACCACCGAAGCTTTCCATTCCTTCCAAAGCAGCTGCAGACCCGCCCCGTGTGGCAGCGGGAAAGCAACATCGCAAGCGATCCGAATCGCGGCATCGGCACCGCCGCAAGGCGCCGTCCTCCTTCGAAGACTTTGCCATCTCGTCCAACCTGTCCGGTTCATCCGCCAGGCTCACCACACCAGGCGCATCCGTCGCCCGGTCACGCTCCCGGTCGCGCTCTCGCGAGAACCGTCGTAGCAGCCACCGCAAGTCGGGTCATAAGTCGCGCAAGGTCTCACCTGGGTTAACTTCCCCTACACCCTCCCACGCATCCAGGCGACACCGGGATTCGCGTGCGCGGCGTGATTCACCGCCGCTACCCGTACCGGCGCCAAAGGCGACCCCAGTACTGGCGCCTAAGCGCTCGTGGGTACCCTTCCGCATATCGGGTGGTGCGGCATCTGCATCCTCCAAGGGAAGTCCTCTTCCTCGCGCGCCGCGTCGCCTGAGCCAACCCCCGTCATGCTCCGTGGGTCGCCTTACAAGATGGTTCAGACCGGCGCGCCGACCGCTACACTGACGATGGCGTCTGACGCAGGCGAGCGTGAGCGTGATGAGCGCAGGCCCGAGACTGGTGGTGAAGGCGGCGCGCCCACAGAGGCCGTCGTTCCTCCCGCGCCGCCACTGCCGCCCGTGCAGTTCTGGTTGCCGGGGTTCCCTGCGTACAAAATGGAGCAGGCGCGATCCGAGCAAGCGAGCGCGGCTGACCGCCGCTCGGAGGACGACCGGCGGCGGGAGCGGCGGCGGCATCGCCACCACGACGATGCGTCCGCGTCGTCCGCCGCTTCGCGCCTGCCTCCGCAACTGCCGCCGCCACCGCCGCCACCGCCACCCGTGTTCCTTGCGCTGGGCGCGCGGCGCGCGTGCATTCCGTACACGCCTGCGTTCCAAGGGATCGATCTGCGCGTCGTGCGACCGCTCAGCGCGCGCGAGAAACTGGCCGTGCGCGACGCCGTCAGTGTGCTCGTTCGGCTCGGGGCGAGGGTTGTGGGCGCCGAGGCGGGCGGGCTCGGCGTGCGAGGGGAGATGTGGAGTTTGAGCTACGTGGTTTTTGAGGTGTTTTTTTTGGCATGCTCTTAGGTGGGGTTGGGATTCGTTTCGGTGCGTGCAGATGAGGATTTTGCGGGGTTTTTTGGAGCGAGCGTGCTGACTGCTGAGCATTAACAATAAATCATTCGCTTTTTCTGCGGTGTACTTGTATGCAATAGTAATGTACACTATAACATCTAGACTTGCGACTCGACAGGGCGATGAGGCAACCGGGCCAGAGGACTCCCGGTGTCCTCTGAGAGGACAGCCAGGGGACTAAGCCATGGGAGTCATCGGAGTGCTTAGGCCGTGTGCGTTCAGTCGAGTTTTTATTTTGGTCGCGTTATTTGAGATACTGTTGAGATCTAGACTTGTGGATTGACAGTTGATACGGGATCATTTATTATGTAATCATCTACCTTCCTAAAAGGATGGGTCAGTTTGGGTCCGGGCCCGTGTCAGTGATCTGACCTGGGTCAGACAACACTCGATATTGTCAGTGGCACTCTCACGGGCTGTGGGATGTATGCGGTTCTACAAGCACCGCCAGAGGCCGGTCTCAACAATCGCCGCTTCCTTTCGTTTTCTGCGTTTCTCGTCTTGTAGATGTTTCTTCGTCATCTTCTCCGAGCACTAGCAACTCCAACGACCTTCCATACCTTGGTCTTCGCCTCGGAAATTAGCCATCTCGTCCATCGCGGTCGTATCGATGCCGATGCCCCTTTCCAGTAGGTATAGTCCTTTCGCGACGTAGCGGCTAGCTCAGTCCCCCAGGTCGGTTTTATCCCTTCAAGTAGACAACACTACGTGTATCTCCCCAGACCCAGTGGCCAATGTTACCGATCGTCTCAACCTTGCCCTCAACTCTGCTGGCCCTGGTTTTGTTCTGCGTCTTTGTCCCAATGCGCAATACATGATCCTGGCCCCGATTCGCTTTGCTGCCCCCAATCAGGAAATCAGCACCATGGGTTATCCCACCGATGACTCTAGGGCGACCCTCGTTGTGAGCGGGCCAGTCGCAGATGGTGGGGGTCACACCGTCGCCGTTGATGGCAATTGCAACAACTGTAGTGGAGTTATACTGCGCAACGTCCAGGTGAGAATTCTTTCGCCGACTGCTGACACCCCTCATCACCTTTATCACCAGGTAAATGGAAACCGGATAGGGGCTCCACCGATTAATACAGGTTCGGCAAATATATTTATGGGCGGTCCAAATATGAACCAGTTGATTGAATATGTGCGCTCTTATGACCCCCGGAGCTGGACCTGTCTCCACATTTATGAGGGCCCCGATCTCCTTTGCAATAACGTCGTCATTCAGAACAATGAGTTCGGCCCTTGTGGTTCACCACGCAACAAGGAAGTCGCTGATGGTGTCACCATCAGCTGCCGTTCCACCGTTGTCCGAAACAACATGATCAACAACCCGACACAAGCCGGTATTTCCCTGATCGGGTGCCCTGGAACACTTGTGGAGAACAACACTATCTGGGTCGTAAACGTGTGTTACTAATTTTTCTCTGTCGTGTGTTCATAGAGACTTTAACACCTTTCCAGAATACATCAATCAGTGGAATAAACCTGGTGAACGTGGGTCCATGGGGCGGCAATTATACCGGGACTGTCGTGCAAAATAACACCATCATTGGGGGCTTTGCCACCGACTCAAAATCAGCTTCTCAGACATATGGTCAGAACGCGAACAATCTTGTAATGAAGTATGTCACCTCTCGACAAATGCTTTCCTTTCTCACCAGCTGCGCAGGATCGGCATAGCCATTGGGCCTGAGGTGTGGGACGGCGACTCTGCGGGCACCAAAGTCGTCACCTCGGGTAGTGTCTTGAATAATAGGTTTACGGGCGCATTTGGGTACGCGATTGCCATCGCATCGGCTCAGAATTTCACTGTTCAAGGGAACACGCTATTCGAAAACACCTCTTTCATCACCTCCCGAGGGCCAGATTGTACCACCAATATAACACCAAGAAGCGCCTCATTCATCGTCGATTATTCGAACGTGACAAATTCTACGCTCCAATCTGATTTTCAAGCAGTGCAAGACTGTAAATTGTTGACTTGTGTCGTGCCTCCGAATGGGGGAAATTACTGGCCGTATGGTAGTCATCCTTCCTCGGGAAACGATAAGCACACATCCCCGTCGGCCCACGGTTCCAAATCACCCGGCTTGAAGATTGGTTTGCCAGTTGGTATCACGATCGCTGTCCTTGCTGCCGTCATCCTCGTCCGGAGATATCGCAGATCACGAATTCGGGAGACCCCCCTGAAAACCAAATGACGTGAGGTTAAGCACCCCAGCTCGAGCTTCCGCCCGTTAATGATATCGCTAGGCCCGCTTCGCCCGCCAACGAAACTGGCAGTACACCCGACCCCCGCCCATATCGTCTCCGCAAATTGCGAAATTATTTACATACCCGCCAGGACGAGCCTCAGGTCAGCGTACCAGAGCCCGACCACGACAACTCAAATTCACAGGACGACGTTGGCGCGGACAATAACAATAACGAAGAATGCGACGATCGTCAGGAGGACGTTGATGACAATCAAAGCAGCGTACCCTCACGGAAAACGGCAAGTCACTGTCCTCTTGTCAATGTCGGCTACGCAGATAGTAGGCTGACTGGACGATGATTAGATGCCAAAACGATCGAATTCAACCTTGAGTCTAGTCAGCGCTTCCGTAGTAGAATTTCCGGCCTCTTTAGTTAGGACCTTACGAACTTGGATACGGACCGTGTTTGTTCCGCGAGCCCGGCGCGTGTAAACAAGCGTGTAAACGCATCGAGATGATGGCGACATCGAAGGATGGAGATGAAGGAATCACCCCGTGGTGCCCCTGCAGTAGGATTGGCATGGTACCGACACCCACTCCTGTGCCGTTGTAGTTCCTGCCTATGTATCCATAAATAGTTCTCATCAGAAGTGTAGAAGAAATTTCTGATTGCTGGGTGACGGCGGCACGTGTTTTTTGCATTTTACCTGGCCAACACAAAACAGCGTGGGAAAAACTTTAATTTGGCCTGTGAAGTCAGGTTCGCCCTTCGCCGGCCGATCTGCGGTCTTCTATCGAACCTTTCGATTTCGATGCCTTCCAAAGCAGTTGCAGCAAACGCAACACTAGTACTAGTACTAACGCCATGCACGCCTCGACAGACAGCAGCAATCAGCAGCTCTCGTGATCATCGATCATCGTCCACTTCGCTGTGCCCGATGGTGCTTGCACCGCTATCCCCGTCCATTATCGAGAAAAACTTAAACAGTTATCAGAGTTTATTCACCCAGAATACTCGGCAGAATGGAGTTTAAGTTTATTTCATTTTTGGCTTGGCTTGGCTGCTATTGCTTAACAATTAGTTAAAGATTTTTTATCAAAGTTGTTCCGAGAAATAAACTCTGATAATACTTTAACACTTCACAGGGTTTTATTAGAGTTTTTCTTAGAGAAAAACCCTTATTTGCACGCAGTGTCGCTCCCACTCCTCACCCCTGTCTCTCTCTCTTCTCTTCTCTTTGCATAGATCCCTGCTGGCTACATTTGATCCCTTCTTCCGCCCCTCTACGTGTCTTGCAGTTCCAATCTCGCTGTCTCTGTGCCGCCCTTGCTCCTCACTGCACTTTTCCAGTTTTCCTACTCGAGCTCCATCGCCACCTCAATCCATTCGCCGCCACGTCGCGCGTTGTCTACCATGGCCCATCTTCGTGACGACCTTTTTAACTACACCTCAGGGCGGTGGATGCACGTCTCATGTTATTCGATGGGGTATATGTCTGACCTGTAATCTAACGTGTTTAGCATCAACGATGTCCTTCGCCACGCAGAGCGCAGTCGTAACTTTAACGTCGATGGGCTACGTCGACTTGCAGCGCAGTCCGTCGATCGGAGTCCTGATGATATCGTCGACCTGAAAAAACTCGCCGAGGGTGGGTTCAACCGTACCTTCCTCATCACCATGCGCGGTGGCTTCCAAATGGTGGCGCGTATCCCGTACCCGATTACGGTTCCCAAGTATTTCGCTGTCGCTAGTGAAGTGGCTACTATGGCCTTACTCCGCTCCTCTGGGCTGCCTATCCCTGAAGTATACGGATACTCGCCTGTGCCGGACAACGCGGCAGAGACCGAGTATATCTTTATGGAATTCGTAGAAGGCACTAGCTTGAGCGACATATGGTTTGACCTAGGCGAAAGGGACATTATTTCAATTTCTCGCCAACTTGCTGAACTCGAGTCGAAGATGATGTCAATTACTTTTCCGGCTGGCGGAAGCCTGTACTACACCAAAGACTTGGAGAAGGTGGCCACGAGGCCGGGCATCCCGCTAGAGGAGGAGCGTTTTTGCGTCGGTCCGGATACAAGACTTCCTCTGTGGTATGGCAGGAGATCACACCTCGACGTAGACCGAGGGCCATGTAGGCCGCTCTCTGGCTTTTGTTTATTACTCCCTTCAACTAACTGATAACTATAGACTCAAATGCCGAAGCGGCTCTCGCAAGAGGAGCCGACAAGGAACTGGCTTATTTGGAGCAGTTCGGTCGGCCGCTGTTGCCGTTCCAGCGCGAAAGGAGGGAAGGTTACCAGTACAAGAAGCAGCTGCCGTCAGATCACATCGAGAATTTGGAACGCTATCTCCTCATTGCGTCGTCACTCATCCCCAGGAACCCAGCCCTCCGTGATTTCCGCATCCGCCATCCCGACCCCCAGCCGAGCAATATCATCGTTTCCAGGTCGCTCGACTCTAACTTGCACGTTGTCGGCCTGATCGACTGGCAACACACCCCGATCCTACCCACGTTTCTCCTTGCCGGTATACCCGAACGGATACAGAACTACGATGATCCTATCTCGCAATCTATGATGCGGCCTTCACTACCGGAGAATTTGGATGACTTGAACGAAGCCCAGCAAAGCGGAGCGATGGAACTCTACCGTCGCCGTCTCGTCCATTACCATTACGTCAAAAGCACGAAGGAGTACAACGAGCCCCATTACGCGGCATTGACGGACCGCGTGGGCATGCTCCGCCGTCGCCTCTTCAGCTACGCCAGTGAGCCGTGGGAGGGTGAAACTCTTGCGCTGAAGGTTGCACTGATAGACGCAACGGAGGACTGGGAGACGCTTACAGGGGGAGGCCCGCCGTGTCCAGTCGTGTTCGACGCCGAGGACGTACGCGACACGAGGAAGCTGGATGAAGAACAGGGAATAGCGGACAAGACTCAAGAGCGGTGCCGGAGGTTAATCGGTTTTGGGCCGGAGGGCTGGGTGTCCACCAAGCACTACGAGGAGGCCATGACGCGCAGCAAAAAGCTGAAGGAGGCTATATTGGCGACGGCCGGGAAGAAGGAACAGGCTGAGATCGCGGTGCACTGGCCCTTTGACGACATGAACGAAGAGGAATACACGTAATGAATCGAGCCCGAAGTCCGCGGTGTTGTAAGTCATTTTCTCTGCTGTATTGAATCGCTGTGGCTCTGAAATCTGGAACGTTCTGAGAAGATAGAGAAGCCCGTCGTTATCAATTCTAGACGTTACAGCAAATGCTTCTTGGCACCAAGTATCAGATGATGATGCAATGATGTTTCACTACTTTGTTATGTAAAAAATTTAACTGCCAATAAACTGCAAAGCAAGAAGTCTTGTCCCGTTTTTCTGTCGCCCAAAAGTCCTGCTCAGAAGGCCCAATTGTTCTGGTTCTGGTTCGGGCTCGGTGTCCTCCGAGTCCCGTTCTACAACCTCTTCCTTCTGTATCCGTATCCGGTGTTGATTCTTATATACTCTGCAGGCGACTCGATGGCTGTATTTTTTTTTAGTCGTCGACGTTTTTTTTCTCATTCTGAAATATACTGTATCGCAGTACGTTGTAGCCGTCTTCGTACCATACCACCCCATGCCTCTCCGTGCAGCCCCTGAACCAATCTTGTCAACAGTTAGTAAGTCACAAACCGAGACCGAGAAAGGGAAAAATAAGAACGAAACGCACTCCGCTTCGGCTTCAACGACCAGGTACATTTCCCGTATACTGCGCCCGGCGGATCACCTCGAGCGAGAGATTGCGCGCAGGACCTATTCATGTCCGCCACTCCCAGCGGCGGCGTGGTAGAAGAGGAAGGGTGACAATGCGCACATAAACTGGTCGCTCCGGGGAGCTGGCATTTGACCCGACGAGCCTCGATTATGCTCCTTGAGCCACGCGAACGCTTCGGCAGCGTAGGGCTGCGTGGGATTTTTTTTAAAAAATTGCGAACCCCGTCGCGGAGCCGCACGGTAGCGACGAGTGAAGGATATCTGGGATTGCAGGCGCTAGATGGGAGAGACGCAAGATGCGGCACTCGGTAGGCTCACCCTTGGGGGCGTCCATACTTACCCGCCCATGCGGATGTGTGAATCGTCTGATCTTTCAGTTCTGCGTCATGTGTTTTGACTTTTGAGGGTGGCAAATGTTGAAGGATGGGAAAGGGAAGCGCGGGATTCTTGGGAGAGTATCAGAAATGCAGTGACGGCGCGTTGTGGGTGGCTACGTAGGCTAACGCAGCTCGCTTTGTAGTAGGTTAGAGAACACACGACCCCCACCCATATCGTCTCCGCAAATTGCGAAATCATTTACATACCCGCCAGGACGAGCCTCAGGTCAGCGTACGAGAGCCCGACCACGACAACTCAAATTTACACGACGACATTGGCGCGGACAATAACAATAACGAAGAATGCGACGATCATCAGGAGGACGTTGATGACAATCAAAGCAGCGTACCCTCACGGAAAACGGTAAGTCATCTCTTGTTGTCAATGTCGGCTTACGTAGATAGTAGGCTGACTGGACGATGATTTAGATGCCAAAACGATCGCATTCAACCTTGAGTCTAGTCAGCACTTCCGTAGTAGAATTTCCGCTCTCTTTAGTTAGGACCTTAAGAACTTGGATACGGACCGTGTTTGTTCCGCGAGCCCGCGTGTAGACGCATCGAGATGGTAGTGGACATCGGAGGATGGAGGTGAAGGAAACATCCCGTGGTGCCCCTGCAGTAGGATTGGCATGGTACTGACATGTACTGACACCCACTCCTGTGCGTCGTAGTTCCTGCCTATGTATCTATAAATAGTTCTCATCAGAAGTGTAGAAGACATTTCTGATTGCTGGGTCACTGGCCAACACGGAACAGCGTGGGAGAAACTTTAATTTGGCCTGTGAAGTCAGGTTCGCCCTTCGCCGGCCGATCTGCGGTCTTCTATCGAACCTTTCGATTTCGATCCCTTCCAAAGCAGCTGCAGCAAACGCAACACTACTGCAGCCCAAATCGCTGCATCCGCGGTTACCAACATAACATGTCATTGTGCGTCATCCTGGTTCATCCCTTGGTTCATCCAGTATGTTCACCACCCCCTGGCGCATCATCAGGCTCTCGCAAGAGCCGTCCAAGGAGCTGTCACAGCAATCACCACCAAGATCACCACAGGTCAGGTTCCAAATCCTGCCAGCACCAGACGTAGTTCACATCATCCATGTCGTCAGCTTCACTTCCGCTCCTCCTGCTGCCCTTGTGCTTGGGGCTTGATGCTTGATGTGTTACAGACTTACAGAGGAGTTGTTGAGCTTGTTGTTGAGTCTCGGAGGTAGAGGTCACACAGCTCGTGACACGACGTGGTAGATAGATAGACCTTGATAAAAGAAAAAGATGGGGCCATTTATTATATAATCCTGTGCCTTCCTAAAAGGTCATCGGTCATGGGTCACAGTTAGGTGAGTGACCTGGGTCGGACAACACTCGATCGATATTGTCAGTAGTGGCGCTTCGGTTTGAGTTTCGTGAGCGTGGGGCTATGCGGTTCTATAAACACTCTCGCGGGCTGTGGGGTTCATGCAGCTCTACAAGCACTGCCAGAGGCCTGTCTCAACAATCCTTGGTTCCTTTCGTATTCCGCGTTTCTCGTCTTGTAGATGTTTCTTCGTCATCTTCTTCGGGCACTAGCAATTCCAACAACCTTCCATACCTTGGTCTTCGCCTCGGAAATCAGCCATCTCGTCCATCGCGATCGTATCGATGCCCCTTTCCTGTATGTATAGCCCTTCGCGATATAGCGGCTAACTGAGTCCCCCAGGCCAGTTTCATCCCGTCAAGTAGATAACACTACGTGTATCTCCCAAGACCCAGAAGACAATGTTGCCGATCGTCTCAACCTTGCCCTAAACTCTTCCGGCCCCGGGTTTGTTCTGCGTCTTTGTCCCAATGCGCATTACATGATTCAGGCCCCGATTCGCTTTGCCGCCCCCGATCAGCAAATCAGCACCGTGGGTTATCCCACTGACGACTCCAGGGCGACCCTCGTTGTGAGCGGGCCAATCTCAAATGGCGTAGGTCACACCATCGCCGTTAATGGCACTTGCGACAACTGTAGTGGAGTTATACTGCGCAACATCCAGGTGAGAATTCTTTCGCTCTTTCGCCGACTGTTGACACCCCTCATCACCTTCATCCTTAGGTCAATGGAAATCGGGCAGGGGGTCCACCCATCACAGGGGGAGCAAACATATTTATGGGCGGTCCAAATAAGGACCAGTTGATTGAATATGTGCGCTCTTATGACCCCCGGAGCTGGACCTGCCTCCACATTTTTGAGGGTCCCGGTCTCCTTTGCAATAACGTCGTCGTTCAGAACAATGAATTCGGCCCTTCTGGTACACCGGGCGTCCAGGAAGACGCTGATGCTGTCAGCATTAGCTGTCGTTCCACCATTGTCCGAAATAACATGATAAACAACCCGACACAGGGCGGTATTTCCCTGATCAGCTGCCCTGGCACGCTTGTGGAGAACAACACTATCTGGGTTGTGAACGTGCGTCACTAGTTTTCCCTGTCGTGTTCACGGTGACTTAGTACCTTTCCAGAATACATTGGCCAATGCAATAAACATGGTTAACGTGGCTCCATGGGGCGGCAATTATACTGGGACTGTCGTGCAAAATAACACCATCATTGGGGGCTTTGCCACCGACTCAAAATCAGCTTCTCAGACATACGGTCAGAGCGCGAACAATGTTGTGATCACGTATGTCATATCTCGACAAATGCATTCCTTTCTCACTGGCTGCACAGGATCGGCATAGCCATTGGGCCCCCGGTGTGGTACGGGGACTCTTTGAGGACCAACATCACCACCTCGGGTAGTGTCTTGAATAATAGGTTCACGGGTGCATTCGGATACGCCATTGCTGTCGCATCGGCTCAGAATTTCACTGTCCAAGGAAACACTCTATTTGAAAATACCTCCTTTATCACCTCCCGAGGGCCAGATTGTAACGCCACCGAGGTTACACCGACAAGCGCCCCATTCATCGTCGATTATTCGAATGTGACCAATACGACGCTCCAATCTGATTTTCAAGCTGTGCAAAACTGTAAAAAGTTGACTTGCGCCGTGCCTCCGAATGGGGGCAATTACTGGCCCTATGGTAGTTATCCTTCCTCGGGAAACGATAAGCGCACGCCCCCGGCGGCTCACGCCGGTTCCAAATCACGCGGCTCGACGGTTGGTTTGGCAGTTGGTATCACCGTCATCGTCGTCTTTGCCCTCATCCTCCTCGTCCGGAGATATGGACCTCGGATTCGTGAAGGGCCAAATGACATGGAGTTAAGCAACCGTTCACATGTAGGGCTTCGGGATGGGCTCTGACCGATGGCCTTGCAGGCGGTTGCATGCGGGAACTTGGCGACCATTTTCTCCAGCGCTGGTGACTCGGGACTATGTTGGATTTTTTTATGTGTACGCGGCACTGTATTTATTTCACCTGGCCAACACGAAACAGCGCGGGAGAAACTTGGGCCTAGCGAAGAAGTCAGGGGTAGTAATAATGGCGGAAATGCTTGTACCAGTGGTGGCGATGGCCGCAATTGTGGAGTGATTGTGGATAGGCGATTGTCAGTGGTGGGAATGTTGTTCGTCCCTGTGGTGCGACCCGCCACGAGTTTACGGGACGACCGGCGGATTGGCGAGCATTGAAGAATGCTGCAAAGGTCGTCCCTGTAAGCAGATATGCCTCATTCAAATCATGCTCTTAGAGCTCCGGCAATAGCCACGGGATCAATCCCGCGTCGTCAACATCCAGAGTGCAAGAAAAGCGCCGGAGACGTCAAAACCCAGATTGGAGTATGAAAGGAACCTTGAAGATCATGACATCCTTCAACATGTATACGTTCCCAAAAATCCGCGTCTCTTGTTTAGTCTCAAGAAATACACGACTCGGTCAATCGACGAGAACATAAATAGTCGAGTTGGATATCAATTGCATGTCCTGGACCGGGAGCGTTCTGAATTCGCTCGTATATGCGTCGACTGATGTCGGGAGTTCTAGGTAAAAATGTGGATTGTCCTGAAGAGTGATACGTCTGTTGTCATTGAACCGACTAAAGTTCCAGAGAACTTCGTTAAAGTTCAGCGGCACGACGGTGCACCTCTGGCACGCGAATGAGATTATCCAGCGCGATCAAAGATTGATTGGTGGGCGCTCACGTCGTACAATGATTGGCTTTGGATCAGGAAGGGTCTTGAAGACAATAAAGTCGACGACGATCATTGGACTCGGCTGTTCGTCTTCAGTTAATATCAATGGGAAGCAGAATAATGGTTTGCGTGTGCATGACTTACGGGCAATGGCATAAATGATACCTCGAACAGGTCGTTCCTCATCGCCCTTCTCATCCACGAGTTGATTACGTTGGCACTAAAAGGGTCAGCGACATATTATAGGGCATCAGGACAAGGTCGAATCACCCGGACTGGAATTTAAATTCGTATTTGGCCAATGGATTGAACCGCGGATTCGAAGGATTGGTTTGTTTCGTTGGTCACTTCATCACCCATGCGGGCAGCAGAGTGCAGCGCATCGTCAACATTTTCCAACACTCTTTGAAAACACTGTACGAACGGGTTCAACCTCATAATCTGGAGTAATCACCTCCTCGGCTCAATATATTGACGCCGCCATTGCCTTGAGGCTGACTGAGAGTCTGAGACTCGGGAGAGGTGCCGGCAACTGTTGATCAATGCGACTGCCAGCAAGACTGCCAGTGCCCATTTCGATAATGAGATCTGTCAGTGCTATGGATAAAGGAGGATGTGTCGCCAATTTGCTCTTCTTCCGTGATAAGTGTATCCATTTAGCCGTGTATTCAACCGAGGGGCGAGTGAGATGGGGCTCACCACACCAGGTGCATCCGTCGCCCGGTCACGCTCTCCCACGCATGCAGGCGACACCGGGATTCGCGTGCGCGGCCGCCGCCACCCGTACCGGCGCCAAAGGCGACCCCAGTACTAGCGCATAAGCGCTCGTGGGTACCTTTCCGCATATCGGGTGGTGCGGCATCTGCATCCTCCAAGGGAAGTCCCTCTTCCTCGCGCGCGCCGCGTCGCCTGAGCCAACTCCCGTCATGCTCCGTGGGTCGCCTTACAAGATGGTTCAGACTAGCGCGCCGACGGCTACCTTGACGATGGCGTCTGACGCAGGCGAGCGTAAGCGCAGGCCCGAGACTGGTGGTGAAGGCGGCGCGCCCACAGAGACCGTCGTTCATCCCGCGCCGCCGCTGCCGCCCGTGCAGTTCTGGTTGCCGGGGTTCCCGGCGCACAAAATGGAGCAGGCGCGATTCGAGCGAGCGAGCGAGCGCGGCTGACCGCTCGGAGGACGACCGGCGGCGGCATCACCGCCACGACGATGCGTCCGCGTCGTCCGCCGCTTCGCGCCTACCTCCGCGACTGCCGCCGCCGCCGCCGCCATCACAGTCCGTGTTCCTTGCGCTGGGCGCGCGGCGCGCGTGCATTCCGTACTGGCACGCCTGCGTTCCAAGGGACAGATCTGCGCGTCGTGCGACCGCTCAGTGCGCGCGAGAGACTGGCCGTGCGCGACGCCGTCAGCGTGGTCGTTCCACTCGGGGCGATGGTTGTAGGCGCCGAGGCGGGCGGGCTCGGCGTGCGAGGGGAGATGTGGAGTTTGAGCTACGTAGGCTTTTGAGCGTGAGCGTGTAAGTTTTGCGGAGTTTTTGGAGCGAGCAAGCTGAACATTATTAATAACAACAAATCATTCGCTTTGTTCTGCAGTGTCCTTGTATGCCATAGTAAGATCTAGACTTGTGACTCGACAGGGAGATGAAGCAACCGGGCCAGAGGACATCCAGGACCAAGCCCAGCTGTATGCAGTGTTCAGGCGGCCTGGCCCATTTCGGGTCTTTTGTTTGTTGAGTCACGTTGACGGAACCATTATGTAATCCTCTGCCTTCAATTTATTGTCTCGACGTAATGGCGCTCCGCCCAGTTTCAGTTTCATGGGTGTGGGGCTATGCTGTTCTACCATCACTCTCACGGGCTGCGGTTCTACAAGCACTGCCACAGGCCTGTCTCAACAATCCTCGCTTCCCTTCGTTTTCCGCGTTTCTTGTCACGGTATTGTAGATGTTTCTTCCTCATCTTCTCCGAGCACTAGCAATTCCAACAACCTTCCATACCTTGGTCTTCGCGTTGGAAATCAGCCATCTCGTTCATCGCGATCGTACTAGTGTCGATGCCCCTTTCCTGTAGGTATAGTACTTCGCGTTGCCTTTGCGACGTAGCCGCTACCTCAGTCCCCCAGGCCAGTTTTATCCCCTCGAGCAGACAACACTACGTGTATCTCCCCGGACCCAGTAGCCAATGTTACCGATCGTCTCAACCTTGCCCTAAACTCTTCCGGCCCCGCGTTTGTTCTGCGTCTCTGTCCCAATGCGTATTACATGATTCAGGCCCCGATTCGCTTTGTCGCCCCCAACCAGGAAATCAGCACCCTGGGTTATCCCACCGATGACTCCAGGGCGACCCTCATTGTGAGTGGACCAGTCTCAAATGGCGTACGTCACACCACCGCCGTTAATGGCACTTGCGACAACTGTAGTGGAGTTATACTGCGCAACATCCAGGTGAGAATTCTTTCGCCGACTGTTGACGCTCCTCATCACCTTCGTTTTTAGGTCAATGGAAATCGGGCAGGGGGTCCACCCATCACAGGGGATTCAAACATACTGATGGGCGGTCCAAATAAGGACCAGTTGATTGAATCTGTGCGCTCTTATGATCCCCGGGCTTGGACATGTCTCCACATCTTTGAGGGCGCCGGTTTCCTTTGCAATAGCGTCGTCGTTCAGAACAATGAATTCGGCCCTGGTGGTACACAGGGCTCCGACGAACACGCTGATGGTGTCACCGTCAGCTGTCGTTCCACCATTGTCCGAAATAACATGATAAACAACCCGACACAGGCCGGTATTTCCCTGATCACCTGCCCTGGCACACTTGTGGAGAACAATACTATCTGGGTTGCAAACGTGTGTTACTAATTTTCCCTGTCGTGTTCATGGAGACTTAGCACCTTTCCAGAATACGTTAGTCAGTGGAATAAACATGGGGGGCAGCAATTATACTGGGACTGTCGTGCAAAATAACACCATCATTGGGGGCTTTGCCACCGACTCAAAATCAGCTTCTCAGACACGCGGTCAGAGCGCGAACAATGTTGTAATCAAGTATGTCACCTCTCAACAAATGCATTCCTTTCTTACCAGCTGCGCAGGGTCGGCATAGCCATTGGGCCTCAGGTGTGGTCGGGGACGATTCGGGAGCCGACGTCAGCCCTTCGGGTATTGTCTTGAATAATAGGTTCACGGGCGCATTCGGATATGCCATTGCCGTCGCAACGGCTCAGAATTTCACTGTTCAAGGAAACACGCTATTTGACAACACCTCCTTCATCACCTCCCGAGGGCCAAATTGTAACGCTAGTGAGACTATACCAACAAGCGCCCCATTCATCGTCGATCCTTCGAATGTGACAAATACGACGCTCCAATCTGATTTTCAAGCTGTGCAAAACTGTAAAATGGTGACTTGCGTCGTGCCTCCGAATGGGGGAAATAACTGGCCGTATGGTAGTTATCCTTCCTTGGGAAACGATAAGCGCACGTCCCTGTCAGCCCACGGTTCCAAATCACGCGGCTTGACGGTTGGTTTGGCAGTTGGCACCGCCGTCATCGTCGTCATTGCTATCATCATCCTCGTCCGGAGATATGGCAAACCGCAAATTCGTGAGACCCCTCCTAAAGACGAAATGACGTGAGGTTATGCACCCCAGCTCGAGCTTCCGCCTATTAATAATACCGCCAGGCCCGCTTCGCCCGCCGACGAAACTGGTAGTGCACACTCGCATAACCCCCACCCAAATCGCCACCGCAAATTGCGAAATTATTTACACACCCGCCAGGACGAGGTCATCGTACCAGAGCCCGACCACGACAGTTCAAATTCACAGGACGACGTCAGCGCGGACAATCACAATAACGAAGAATGCGACGATCGCCAGGAGGACATTGATGACAATCAAAGCAGCGCATACTCACGGAAAACGGCAAGTCATGTCCTCGTGTCAATATCCGTTACGCAGATCGTAGGCTGACCGGACGATGATTAGATGACAAAACGATCGCATTCAACCTTGAGTCTAGTCAGCACCACCCGTAGTGGAGTTTCCAGTTTCTTTAGTTAGGACCTTACGAATTTGGGCATGGACTGCAGTAGGATTGGCATGGTACCGGCACCCACTCTTGTGCCGTCGTAGTTCCTGCCTATGTATCCATAAATAGTGAGAGCCCAACACAAAACACTGCAGGCGACCCGAAGGCGCTGGATTCCGCGGTTACCACCACAAAATGCCATCATGCGTCATCCTGATTCAGCCAGCATGTTCACCACCTCCTGGCGCATGCGTCGCCTCATCACGCTCTCGCGAGAGGCATCAGTCATGACAATCACCACAGGTCAGGTTCCGAATCCTGCCGGGACCAAACATAGTTCACATCATCCACGTCGTCGACTTCACGTCTGCTCCTCCCGCCTGCACCGCTGCCCCGCGTTCCTTGGGTTTGATGTCCGGCACGCGCCTCGTCCAATCCATACACGTCTGCATCCCAGGACACCTATCTGTGCATCGTGTGATCGCTTGGTGCTCCTGAAGATTTGCCGCCCACGAAGCTGTCAGTGTGCTCATTCATCTCGGATCATGGATCAAGAGTCGTGGGTGCATAGAGGCAGGGCTCGTCGTGAGAGGGCGATGTGGAGTTTGGGATACGTAGGGTTTTTAAGCATGATGTATGCCCGTGGTCATTTATATCGGTCGTGCAAGAGTGACCCCTCCGTTACCGATGGTGAACCTCCGAAGCGCACGCCGTGCGATTTACCTATTGACCGATATATCCACTGATATACTGTGACCAGCCCGGGACTGACACTGACTTAGAGCATGCCTTGTGGTGCATAAACCCCTTGCGGGTCTGCTCCCGGGCCCTTCCGAAGCGACGTCTTGTTTGTTCCTGTGATCTCTCAAATCAGTAATGAAATATTGCCTAGTATACTGGGTCATGCACTCCCGAGGTCGCAGGTGATGATAGACAGGTAACTTATACCACTAATCGCATGCTACACAGATACAAAATACACCAAGTTAGTCAATATGTAGTCCTATGACTCGGGTTCACGACAAACTGTCACCACAATTACGATAGCTCTAACAATCGACTGGTTTGTGCTAGCGGTGACGGCAGCGGGAATGGAGGGGATGGTGGGAATGGTGGCGGTATTGGCCATGGCGACGACCGTAGCGATCGCGGGAACCAAATGCCACGCAAGATACCACGGCGCGAGCTGTGGTGGCGGCGGCGGCGGCAGCAACAAAGTTCACGGGACGACCGACGGATTGGCGAGCATGGATGAATGCTGCAAAGGCCGTCACGGTCTCTACACGCGGATATCCGCCATTCAAACCAAGCTCTTGGAGGTCCGGTAGCAGCCACGGGATCACCGGATCACTCCCGCGTCGTCAGCTTCCAGTGCGCAAGAAGCTCTGCCGCAGGTTGATCACTGACATGAAGTCTCTTCACGCCGTTAAACGGCCGAAGGAGCTCATGCCACGTCGTGCTGTCTAATGCTAATGCATCCTACGCACCCAAAGGCCGATGCTCTCCCCGAGTCACGTGGAGATCTACACGGAACCATTTATTATGTAATCCTCCGCCTTCCTAAAAAGATGGGTCAGGTTGATCAGACAACACTCGACATTGACAGGTGGCGCTCCAGTTGTTTCAGCTTCAGTTTAAGTTTTGTGGGCGCGGGGCTATGCGGTTCTATAAGCACTCTCACGGGCTCAGGGCCTCAGGCTGTGGGGTGTATGCGGTTCTACAAGCACTGCCAGATGCCTGTCTCAACAATCCTCGTCGCTTTCCTTCGTTTTCCGCGTTTCTCGTCTTGTAGATGTTTCCTCGTCTTCTTCTCCGAGCACTAGCAACTCCAATAACCTTCCATACCTTGGTCTTCGCCTCGAAAATCAGCCATCCCGTCCATCGCGGTCGTATCGATACCCCTTTCCTGTAGGTATAGTCCTTTCACGACGTAGCGGCTAGGAGCTCAGTCCCCCAGGCCAGTTTTATACCGTCAAGTAGACAACACTACGTGTATCTCCCCAGACCCAGTAGCCAATGTTACCGATCGTCTCAACCTTGCCCTCAACTCTGCCGGCCCTGGTTTTGTTCTGCGTCTTTGTCCCAATGCGCAGTACATGATCCTGGCCCCGATACGCTTTGCTGCCCCCAATCAGGAAATCAGCACCATGGGTTATCCCACCGATGACTCTAGGGCGACCCTCGTTGTGAGTGGGCCAGTCGCAGATGGTGAGGGTCACACCGTCGCCATTGATGGCAATTGCAACAACTGTAGTGGAGTTATACTGCGCAACATCCAGGTGAGAATTCTTTCGCCGACTGCGGACACCCTAATCACCTCCATCATCAGGTAAATGGAAATCGGGCAGGGGCTCCACCGCTCAACAAAGGCTCGGCAAATATATTTATGGGCGGTCCAAATACGGGCCAGTTGATAGAATATGTGCGCTCTTATGACCCCCGGAGCTGGACCTGTCTCCACATTTTTGAGGGCCCCGGTCTCCTTTGCAATAACGTCATCGTTCAGAACAATGATTTCGGCCCTTGTGGTTCATCGCGCATCAAGGAAGACGCTGATGGTGTCACCGTCAGCTGCCGTTCCGCCATTGTCCGAAACAACATGATAAACAACCCGACGCAAGCCGGTATTTCCCTGATCGGGTGCCCTGGGACACTTGTGGAGAATAACACTATCTGGGTCGTAAACGTGCGTTATCATTTTTCTCTGTCGTGTGTTTATGGAGACTTTAACACCTTTCCAGGATACATCAATCAGTGGAATCAACCTGGTTAACGTGGGCAATTATACCGGGACTGTCGTGCAAAATAACACCATCATTGGGGGCTTTGCCACCGACTCAAAATCAGCTTCTCAGACACGTGGTCAGAACGCGAACAATGTTGTAATCAAGTATGTCACCTCCCGACAAATACTTTTCTTTCTCACCGGCTACGCAGGATCGGCATAGCCATTGGGCCTCAGGTGTGGGACGGCGACTCTGCGGGCACCAGCCTCAGCACTTCGGGTAGTGTCTTGAATAATAGGTTCACGGGCGCATTTGGATACGCCATTGCCATCGCATCGGCTCAGAATTTCACTGTTCAAGGGAACACGCTATTTGAAAACACCTCCTTCATCACCTCCCGAGGGCCAGATTGTACCACCAATATTACACCAAAAAGCGCCCCATTCATCGTCGATTATTCAAATGTGACAAATTCTACGCTCCAATCTGATTTTCAAGCTGTGCAGGACGGTAAATTGTTGACTTGTGTCGTGCCTCCGAATGGGGGCGATGACTGGCCGTATGGTAGTTATCCTCCCTCGGGAAACGATAAGCGCACGTCCCCGTCGGCCCACCGTTCCAAATCACTCCGCTCCACGGTTGGTTTCGCAGTTGGTATCGCCGTCATCGTCGCCATTGCTATCTTCCTCGTCGTCCGGAGATATGGCAAACCGCGAATTCGTGAAACCCCTCCTGAAGACCAAATAACGTGAGGTTAAGCAACCGTTCGCGGTTCGCCTGCAGGGCTACGGGCTCTGCCAGTGACCGACGGCCTTGCAGGCGATTGCGTAGGAGAACTTGGCGACCATTTAATCTAGGGCCGGTATCTCGGGACTATCTTAGATTTTTATGGGGACTTTTCCTCTTTTTTTCATGAGTCCGCACGCTGTATTTATTTTACTATGTACATGGTCAACACGAAACAGCGCGGGGGAAGCTTGGGCCTAGCGAAGAAGTCAAGTTCGCCTATCGCCGGGCTTCTTCGAAACTACTAAAGCTTGTGATCCCTTCCACCCAAAGCAGTTGCAGATTCACCCGCGCGTGAGAAGTCAAACACAAAATACTGCAGGCGACCCGAATCGCTGCATCCGTGGTTACCGCCCCAAAATACTCTTAGAACCTGTTACAGACGTTCTGTATGTGCATTTGTGCTAGGTATTAATGAAAGAAAGAAAGAACTTTTTTGCTCACCCTCCAGCCGACGTTATCGTAACGGACTGACGGGAGAGGGGAGATTGCCGCGCGCACGCGGTTTATCGCTATCGCGCGAGTCACGTGTCGCACGAGCCAGCTGATGCCGTGACCCGGTCAAGGTCAACAAATGCAACATTTCACTTTCACTACCTCCTGGCGCATCCTCATCACGCTCTCGCGAGAGCCATCAAGTCACCTAGTCACCGCCTGCACTCTGCCCCCCGCGCTCCGAGTCCTTGCGCTCGGTGTCCAGCACACGTGTATTCCAATCCATACACACCTGCATTTCAGGTCACCGATCTGGGCATCGTGTGATCGCTCGGTGATCCCGAGGATGTGCCACCCACGAAGCTGTCAGTGTGCTCATTCATCTCGGATCAAGGGTCGTGGGCACATAGAGGCAGGTGGGCTCGTCGTGAGAGTGCGATGGCTGGGATACGTACGGTTTTTAAGCATCATGTATGCCCGTGGTCATTTGTATCGGTCGCGCAAGATTGATCCGCCCATGAATGCATGAACCTCGGAAGCGCACGGCGTGCGATATATCTATTGACCTATATACATACTGATGTACTAATTGTGTTCTTAGTGCGTTGAACAAGACCTGACGTTCCTGAAGGGCAGATCTGGGGTCACTACTATACTGTGACCAGCCCGGGACTAACGCCAATTTAGAGCATGCCTCTGTGTGGTGCTTTCTTCTCATAAATCCCTTGCGGATCTACTCCCTTCCGAAGCTACGTGTTCTGTCTCTGTGACCCCTCAAATCAGTAACGAAATATTGCCTAGTATACTTGGTCATACACTTCCGAGGTCGCAGGTGATGATAGACAGGTAACTCGTATCACTAATCGCATAGTCTACACAGATGCAAAATACACCCAAAGAAAAGAGTCGGCCAATATTGTAGTCCTGTGACTCGGGGTTCAAGACAACTGCCACCACAATTACGATAGCTCTAACAATCGACTGGTTTGTGCTAGCGGTGGCAGCAGCGGGAATGGAGGGGATGGTGGCAATGGCGGCGATGGTGGCAATGGTGGCACCGGTATTGGCGATGGTGGGGGCCAATACGGCGTGAGCTGTGGCGGCACCGGCGGTGGCAACAAGTTTATGGGACGACCGATGGATTGGCGAGCACGGATGAATGCCGCGAAGGCTGTCTCCGCAAGCGGATATGCATCATTTGAACCAAGCTCTCGGAGCTCCGGTAGTAGCCACGGGATCAACCCCGCGTCGTCAGCTTCCAGTGCGCAAGAAAGCTCTACCACAAGTTGATTGCTGACACGAAGTCTCTTTACGCCATTAAACGGCCGAAGGAACTCATGCCACATCGTGCTGTCTAATACATTCTGCCCACCCGAAGGCCGATACTGCTCGTTAGGAAACGGGGGTGGTGGAAGCTCCGGGTAATGCTGGACCGAGAGTTCTGAGACAGAAAGAATTGGGACTAGCGCGTCGCAGACCTGCGTCATCGAAAATACTTGCCAGTCGAACTGGTTGCAGCAGAAAATGAGGGTGAGAGGAGTACGCATGAATTCGTCGGGAGAAGTAACGGTAAATGAGACCCTATCCAAATTGTGAAATGCGACGTTGACGACGGGACCATTGATTGCCTCAGTTGCTTCGATAAACTTGGACAAGTGTCCGAGAGTGAATGTGGGTTCGTAGAAGAATACGATGGGAAACCATTCGAGCCGAGGGGCACAAATCCGACCGACAAGACCCTCCAAATAGGCGCATACTCCTCGGAATTCGAGTGATCTGAGGGAAGGAAGTATCGTAGGCGTCATCGGGACGCGCAGTAATTCCTCCTCATCGTCAGGGTCCGGCAGGGGAATTGAGAATTCGACGGAAAGGTCCTCGAGTTGGACGAGGTGCCGAAGCTGCGTAACCAAATCCTCTGGAGTAAAATAACCAGATTTTGAATGTTTGTGAGTCTGAGTATGACGAGGAAGGGTGTGGAAGCGAGAAACGGCAGTCCTTTTGGAAGAGAAATACGGCGTAATTCGAGATGGCGCAGATTTGGGGCCAGGAATCCGCTAGGAAGCATCAGCATCGTATCTTTATTTGAAATCGCTTGAGATAACAGAGATAGCGTCTCGAGTTTTGGGAAAGATCTGTCCAATGGCACAATCAAATTGTGGAGAGCTTCTGATGGAACCTCGAGGATAATGTAACGTGTCCGATCATACTGTTGGAGTGCGTGAAGTATCCCGCTGTCACGGTCTTCGGCATCCCGCTGTATTCTGGGCAGTGGGATATATGGGACATGTGGGGCGTTCCGATAATTGATGACGAGCGGAATGGATGGTAAATGGGCCAGCTTCTCTAATGGACGGGTGCCGAGCGTGAAATGAATATGAATATTCAAGCGAGACGATGATCGTATATGACCTGTCGCCATTTTCGACAAACATGCGCGAGCTCGCACCACCTTCGTCGGCCATTCCAGTCTCCTTCGTCATCCAGCCGATAGTGGTCGAATATCGTAAGGAGTATATCACTGTTGAGTCCATCAGCAGTTGTGTACAGTACATCATACTCTGGTCGCTCAGATGTTGGGGGTGGAGGTGGCAGACCTGCATCGAGGTCAGTGCGTGCCAATGTGACGCATATTCGAGGATGGTTTTGGAAGCGTACCATCTCCTGAGCGGGTATTGGCGCTTCTCGTCTGGCATAAATATATAGGTCCTCATTATCATGACCTAGCTTCTGCGAATCAGCTCTCTCCAGTCCTCACGTGTCCACTCTGTCGTATGATTAATCATGATACCAGGCGGAAAGCCACGACGATAAATCGGAAGGTTTGAAGCAGGGAACTCCGATGGAAAGGATTTCTTATAATGTCCCAAATTTGGCGTGTCTCGAATGGACTCTCCAACTATTGTTTCTCCCTCCAGCGTCCCATGAATGTCTGAGGAGACGTTAAAAAGCCAGATTGGAGAAGGAAAGGAAGATTCGACGAGCCTTTGAAGATCATCACATCCTTTAACATGTATACGTTCCCAAAAATCCGTGTTTCTTGTTCAGTCTCAAGAAACACATGAATTGGTCGATCGACGAGAACATAGACAGTCGAGTTGGATATCAACTGCATGTCCTGGACCGGGAGCGTTCTGAATTCGCCCGTATATGCGTCGGCTGATGTGGGGAGTTCTAGGTAAAAATGTGGATTGTCCTGGAGAGTGATACGTCTGTTATCATTGAAACGACTAAAATTCCAGAGAACTTCGTCGAGTTCAGCGCCGCGACGGAGCACCTCTGACATGCGAATAAGATTATCCAGCGCGATCAAGGATTGATTGGTGGGCGCTCACGTCGTACAATGACTGGCTTTGGATCAGGAAGGGTCTTGAAGACAATAAAGTCGATGACAATCATTGGACTCGGCTGTTCATTTTCAGTCAATATCAATGGGAAGCAGAAAAATTGGCTGCATGTGGATGACTTACGGGCAATGGCACAGATGATACCTCGAACAAGTCCCTCCTCATCGCCCTTTTCATCCACGAATTGATGACGTTGGCACTAAAAGAGTCAGCGACATATTATTGGGCATGGTGTTACAGTTGAATCACCCGGACTGAAATTTGAACTCGTATTTGGCCAAGGATCGAACTGCGGATTCGAAGGATTCGTTTGCTTGGTTAGTCGCCGTCACTTCATCACCCATACAGGCGGCAGAGCGCAGCGCATCGTCACACGTTTCCAACACCCTTTGAAAATACTGTGAGAACGGGTGCAATAGCCCTCATAACCTGAAGTATTCACCTCCTCAGCTCAATATATTGACGCCGCCATTGTCTTGATACTCGGGAGAGGAGCCGGCAACAGTTGATCAGTGCGATTGCCCGATTTCGACAGGCTCTGTCAGTGTCATCGATAAATGAGGACATGTCATCAATTTGCTCTTCTCCCGTGATAATTGTGCCCATTTAACGGTGAATTTAACTGCGGGGCGAGTGAGATGGGAAATGTTTTTTGACTTCGAGCAAAGGGTCACGACAAGTTAGAACCAACAAAAGGCGTAAGTTACTTTAATTTGGTGGCGGGCCGGCACCGGCACGAGCGATGGTTTGGTCAGTGTTTGGTCTCAGCCGTTTCGCCCATCTGTCCAAGTGTCGACGACACTACGTGTACTATCATGAACAGGGAGTTTCAAAATATTTTGTAATTTTTGAATAGTTCCACATCGACACAATATTTTTCTAATCGACCAGAGGGATTCATTGGACAACATGTGAACTATAGGGCTATGGCATTACTTTGAGGATATTCCACTGAATGGTGCTGTCGGAGCAATCCCGAGCGTTCAACCCCCAAATTCAGAGTGTTTCAAAACTTCGGTCACAAAATGTCACATGTCATTTGAACCTCCGTTCGGCCACGTAAGCGCGACTCATGGCAACCGTCTTGTGAGAACTCGATTCCCCGCACTAGGCTGTTCGTGAACGCATGCAAAGTCATTGAACAAGAATTTTATTATACACCAATGTACTGGAAAAGTATATCCAGGAAGAATATAGTGGATTATTATGAAGAGTATGATAAGGAACAATAACACCATGATGTGCTTTAAGTGCTGGCAAACATCTGTGTATGTGTATTGAGGTTGCTTTTGACAAGCAAGGATTTTTCATCCCTCCTGAATGATGTCTTTGATGTCGTGGGCATTGGCAACCTTCCTAGGCATTCAATACCTGGAGAAGTTGCCTAGCACCCAGCACAACAGAGACGCGGCTGCTACGGGAAGTGAACAAATCACGTGCATCTAGAGTGGAGTTTAAACCTGCACCGAGTGCCACCAACAATTGTCACGATGAACCATTGTATCGACATATCTTTCCCAATTGGTGGACAGGTGCCCCATAAATTGTGTATTCTCTTCCAAAGCATCTAAATGGCCCACAAGAAAAGTTTGAGAGTTTTCGGATAATTATTTGGGTCAGCAGTACCATATCATTCCCAAATTTGCCTCATGCAACTCAAAGATTATCGTGCAGAAAGGTCACTACCTCATATTTTATGCAAGAAATTTCATAGACATCTTTGGGAGAAGTATCTTTTCACCGATCTTATATTTCTGAGGGGCCAGCATTGGCCGATGTGTTTGTAGAATGTAATCTTTTTGTTTTTGAAACTCTAAGTCATTTTGAACCCCACTGTACGTGATAGTATCTCCCCAGACACAGCTACCACATCACAGATCGTCGTAACCTTTCCCTCAACTCTTCCGGCCCCGGTTTTGTTCTGTGCCTTTGTTTCAATGCGCATTCCATGATTCGGCCCGATTTTCTTTGCTGCCCCCAATCAGGAAATCGGCACTGTGGGTTATCCCACCTATGACTCTAGGGCGACCCTTGTTGTGAGTGAACCTATCGCAATGGCGTAGGTCATACCACCGCTGTTAATGGCACTTGCGACAACTGTAGTGGAGTCATACTGCGCAACATCCAGGTGAAAACTCTTTCGCCGACCGTTGACACCCCTCATCCTTAGGTCAATGGAAGTCGGGCAGAAAACATACTGATGGGCGATCCAAATGTGGACCAGTTGATTGAATATGTGCGCTCTTATGACCCCGGAGCTGGACCTGTCTCCACATCTATAAGGGCCCCGGTCTCCTTTGCAATAGCGTCATCATTCAGAACGATGAATTCGGCCCTTCTGGTACACCGGGCTTCGATGAAGACGCTGATGGTATCACCATCAGCTGATTGTCCGAAACAACATGATAATAACCCAACACAGCGGTATTTCCCCAATCAGCTGCTCTGACACACTTGTAGAAAACAACTCTCTGGGTTGTAAACGTGTCACTAGTAGTTTTTCCTGTCGTATTCGTGCAGACTTAGCACCTTTCCAGAGTACACTAGCCAATGCAATAAACCTGGTTAACGTGTCCATGGGGCGGGCCGGGTGGCAATTATACTGAGACTGTCGTGCAAAATAACACCATCATCGGGGGCTTTGCCACCGACTCGAAATCAGCTTCTCAGACATACGGTCAGAATGCGAGCAACGTTTAAGTAGGTCGTATCACTGGCTGCGCAGGATCGGCACAGCGATTAGACCCCAGCTGTGCTACGGCGACTCTCCCGCCGTGTGCTACGGCGACTCTCCCGCCGTGTGCTACGGCGACTCTCCTGCTGTGTGCTACGGCGACTCTCCCGCCGTGTGCTACGGCGACTCTCCCGCCGTGTGCTACGGCGACTCTCCCGCCGTGTGCTACGGCGACTCTCCCGCCGTGTGCTACGGCGACTCTCCCGCCGTGTGCTACGGCGACTCTCCCGCCGTGTGCTACGGCGACTCTCCCGCCGTGTGCTACGGCGACTCTCCCGCCGTAAGCTCGTCAGGTAGCGTTTTTGAATCGTAGGTTCACGGGTGCATTCGGATACGCCATTGTCATCACAGAATTCCAGGAAACACGATATTTGGAAACACCTTTATCACCTCCCGAGGGCCAGATTGTACCACCACCGAGATTGTACCAATAAACACCCCATTCATCGTCGATTATCCGAATGTGACAAATACGACGCTCCAATCTGATTTCCAGGCCGTGCAAGACGCCAAGAGGTTGACTTGTGTCTTACCTCCAAATGGGGGCAATTACTGGCTATATGCTAGCTATCCTTCCTTGGGTACCTACAAGTAGTATACTTGGCCATGCACTCCCGAGTTCGCAGGTGACGATAGACAGGTAACTCGTATCACTAATCGCATAGTCTACACATATACAAAATACACCCAAAGAAATAAGTCAGCCAATATTTTGTAGTCCTGTGACTCGGGGTTCATGAACTGTCACTACAATTACGATAGCTCTAACATTCGACTGGTTTGTGTTAGCGGTGACAGAAACGGGAATGGCGGCGATGGCGGCAATGGCGGCGACGGTAGCGTTGGTGGGGGTGGCCAGGCCACTGGTGGCCATGGCGGCGATGATGGCAGCGATCGTGGGACCCACTTCCACGGTGTGAACTGCGACTGCGGCGGCGGCAACAAGCTTACGGGACGACCGACGGATTGGCGAGCATCAATGAAGGCCGCGAAGGCTGTCTCTGCATGCGGATATGCGTCAAGCTCTCGGAGCTCCGGTAGTAGCCACGGGATCAACCCCGCGTCGTCAGCATCCAGCGCGCAAGAAAGTTCGACCACAAGGTGATTGCCGACACGAAGTCTCTTCACGCCATTAAACGGTCGAAGAATCTCATGCCACTCATGTTGTCTAATCCATTCTGCCCACCCGAAGGCCGATGCTGCTCGTCAGGAAACGGGGGTGGTAGAATCCCCGGATCGTATTGGAGCGAGAGGGCTGAGACAGAAAGAACTCGCGCCAGTGCCTCGCAGACCTGCGTCATCGAAAATACTTGCCATTCGAACTGGTTGCAGCGGAAATTGAGGATGAGACGAATGTGGAGGGGATCGTCACGAGAAGTAACGGTGAATGAGGCCCCATCCCGATTGCGAAATGCGACGCTGACGACAGGATGCCTAATTCCCTCAGTTGCCTCGATAAACTCGGACAGGTGTTCGAGAATGAATGTGGGTTCGTAGAATAACGTAATGCGAACCCATTCGAGCCGAGGGGCACAAATCCGACCAACAAGACTCTCCAAATAGGCGCACACTCCTCGGAATTCGAGTTTTCTGAGGGAAGGAAGCATCGTAGGCGTCATCGGGACGCGCAGTAATTCCTCCTCATCGTCAGGGTCAGGCAGGGGAAAGGAGAAATCGATGGAAAGTTGCTCGAGTTGGAGAAGATGCCCAAGTTGTGTGACCAAATCCTCCGGAGAAAAATAACCAGATTTTTGAATGTTTGCGAGTTTGAGTATGACAAGGAAGGGTGTGGAAACGAGAAACGGCAATCCTGTTGGAAGAGAAATACGGTGTAATTCGAGACTGCGTAGATTTGGGGCCAGGAACCCGCTAGGAAGCATCAGCATCGTATCTTTCTCTGGAAATTGCGTGTATGATAACAGAGATAGCGTCTCGAGTCTTGGGAAAGGTCTGCCCATGGGCACAATCAATTTTTGCAAAGCTTCTGAAGGAACCTCGAGGACGATGTAGCGTGTCCGGTCATACTGTCTGAGTGCGTGAAGTATCCCGCTGTCGCCTCCTTCGGCATCGCGCTGTACTCTAGGCATAAGGGAATGCTGCAAATAGGTTCGATAATTGATGACGAGCGGAATGGATGGTAAATGGGCCAGCTTGTCTAATGGATGGACTCCAAGTGTGAAGTGGATATGGATATTCAAGCGGGACGATGATTCGTATATGACCTGTCGCCATTTTCGACAAACGTGCGCGAGCTTGCACCACCTTCGTCGACCATTCCAGTATTCTTCGTCATCCAGCCGATAGTGGTCGAATATCGTAAGAAGTATATCACTATTGAGTCCATCAGCAGTTGTGTACAGCACATCATACTCTGGTCGCTCAGATGTTGGCGGTGGAGGTAACAGAACCTGTATCGAGGTCAGCGCATTGCCATTGTGACTAATATTCGAGATATGAGTTTGGGAACGTACCAGGGATGCCATCTCCTGAATGGGTATTGGCGCTTCTCGTCGGGCATAAATATATAGGTCCTCATTATCAGGACCTAGCCTTCTGCGAATCAGCTCTCTCCAGTCCTCACGTGTCCACTCTGTTGTATCATTGATCATGATACCAGGCGGAAAGCCACGACGATAAATCGGGAGGTCCGAAGCAGGGAACTCCATTGGAAAGTGTTTCTTGTAATGTCCCAAATTTGGCGTGTCTCGAATGGACTCTCCAACCATCGCTTCTCCCTCGAGTGTCCCATGAATGTCTGAGGAGACGTTAAAACCCAGATTGGAAAAGGAAAGGAACACTCGACGAGCCTTTGAAGATCATCACATCCTTCAACATGTATACGTTCCCAAAAATCCGTGTTTCTTGTTCAGTCTCAAGAAATACACGACTCGGTCGATCGACGAGAACATAGATAGTCGAGTTAGATATCAACTGCATGTCCTGGACAGGGAGCGTTCTGAATTCGCCCGTATATCCGTCGACCGATGTGGGGAGTTCTAGGTAGAAATGTGGATTGTCCTGGAGAGTGATACGTCTGTTATCATTGAAACGACCAAAGTTCCAGAGAACCTCGTCGAGTTCAGCGCCGCGACGAAGCACCTCTGACATGCGAATAAGATCACCCAGCGCGATCAAGGATTTATGGATGGGCGCTCACGTCGTACAACGACTGGCTTTGGATCAGGAAGGGTCTCGAAGACAATAAAGTCGACGACAATCATTGGACTCGGCTGGTCGTCTTCGGTCAATATCCATCGGAAGCAGAAAAATGGGTTGCATGTGGATGACTTACGGGCAATGGCACAGATGATACCTCAAACAGGTCCTTCCTCATCGCCCTTTTCATCCATGAGTTGATGACGTTGGCACTAAAACAGTCAGCGACATATTACCGGGCATGTGGCTAAGGTTGAATCACCCAGACTGGAACTTGAATTCGTATTTGGCCAAGAATTGAACTGCGGCTTCGAAGGATTCGTTCGTTTCGTTGGTAACTTCATCATCCATACAGGCAGCAGAATGCAGCGCATGGTCACAAGTTTGCAACACCCTGTGAAAACACTGTAAGATCGGGTTCAACAGTCCTTAAAATCTGGAGTAATCACCTCCTCAGCTCAATATACTGACGCCGCCATTGCCTTGATACTCGGGAGAGGAGCCGACAACTGTTGATCAATGCAATTCCCCGATTTCGATAGGCTCGGTCATTGTCATTGATAAATGTTTCGCTAATTTTCTCTTCTTCCGTGTCCATTTAGCCGGGTATTCAACTGAGAGGGGAGTGAAATGGGAGAAAGTTTTGTTGGGCGTCTTCGTCCCATCACGACCGAATTGCAATAACAATTGTGAGGATAATTCGCTCGCTAACCACTTGTACTTCGGGCATTGCCAGCGCACCGCACCGACCAGCCACGTATCTGTCGGTCCCTCTTTTCGTCCCTACGGCAGCCGAGTGGCAGCCGTCAACCAACCCGCTGAAGCCCTCCCAAAGCAGCTGTACATGTAAACCCAACACTTCTGGCAGAGACGAAGCACCACCAGCGATCGGGCTTCCAGCACTGCCGCTGAAACAAAGCGCTTGTCCTCCTCCTCGGACCTTGCCAGTTGCCACCTCGCCGAACCTTGAAGGCTCAGCACGCCCCCGACACATCCGTCTCCCGATCTCGCTCTCGGGAGCGTTATCACATGGCCACTACAAGTCAGGTCAAAAAACGTCATTCTCGTTTTCGGTGGGCTAACATCAAGTCCGTCCCCACCTTACCGTTCACCCTCGCGACACATGGACTCACGCCCACAAAGCGATCCACCACCTCGGACCCACGCCTGCGCCAAGGCCAACCCGGTACCGAGATTGAAGTGCCCCTGAGGACCATTCCGTTCGCAGTATGGTGTACCCGCCCCATCCAACAGATGCCCGCCCCACGTGCGGCACCACCCAAGCCGATTGTTTGTCATGTCCCAGTGAGTCTCCTACGATCCCAGCCGGTGCGGCACGCTGACCCTGATCGTGACATCGATGATACCTTCTGATGCAGGCGAACACACGCACGAAGATGGCAGTGAAAGTGGCACGTCGGCAGATATCATGATTCCTCTCCCGCTGCCTCTGCCATACGTGTAGTTCTAGTTGTTGGGGCCCCTGTGACAGGAACGAACTAAGCACCCCTCGAACGGGGCGATCCACAAGGAGGACCTTGGGCGGGCGCTGGCACTGGAATTGCAACCACTAAGTGTCCTCCGCATCGTCTGCGTCGTCAGCTTCGTGCCTGCTCCTGCCACTTGCATACAGTGCCGCCTTTGTCCCTTACCCTAGGTGCACAATGCATGTGCATCCAGTACATATATGCACTATAAGGCATCGATATGTGCGTTGTGCGATAGTATGTGATGTTATCAGCGTGCTGGTTCTACTTGGAGTGAGAGGTGTCAATGCCGAGATCCGGCAGGCAGGCATGACTGGGGAGATGGTTTGAGGAGTCATGTAAGTTTTGGGCGTTTATATTTGTGCGGGATGGTCTGTTGGTACCACCCGTTTGCTTCGATTCATGAGCATCGATCATTTATGGCATAGGCAGACAAAGAACTAATTGATGCTGGAGAATAGCATGACTTGGGAAGGTGTAAAAAGCGATGCAATACGAGGATCAGATCTAGATAGAGGAGTCCGACAGTGTAAATGAAGTCATCAGAAGAATTTATGAAGAATGAAGGAGAAATATATGTACGGTTCACGTCCGCCATGAGATCGAGGTTGAAAGGGAAATGGTGGGAGATGGTGAGGGGCACCAACACGCGGTTTGTCTGTGCTCCGATTTGGACGTGAAAAAAATCGCTTCTACTATTGGTGCAGAGTTCTACATAATTAACATCCAGTTGAGGGTCCTGCATAGGATGCAAGGATGTGATACGTGGCTCGGTTGAATGAACATATGTTGTTGGGCCAGTGCTGAGTTGAAGACGTTTGAGTTGAGGATTGAGCGCGTTGAGCCTGTGGACCGTGGACCGCAGTTGTTGAGACGGACCGGCAGTGCCGGGATGAGGTCAGACCAGAATGAATTGGGTCAATAATAGTCTCGGTCCCAGCCGGTGACTCCGACATCGGGGTTTAAAGTACGTCGAGCAGGGATGTCAGTGCACCGTCTGGTGAGTTTCGGTAGGGCGGGTGTAGGTAACTCGCACGTGATGGAAATGGAGTGTGTGGGCTCGCACGTGAGGGAGTTATCTACCCGCAATTAGTTACGATAACGTGTTATCTAAGTCTCTCTAACGCACTACTCTCTCTTTGCATACACGCACAGAAAACATGTCAACGCACCCAACGGCCGCATCGCTGCTTCAGGAGGCTCGTCTTTCTGCTTTGGAAGATCGATCTTATGACTCGGATGCCACGCGCAACGCTATGGATCAAGGGCTCAAGCGAGTCTTTGACGGTAGAAGCCCTTATCCATGGCAGTTAGACGCGGCTGAGGCAATTATGCTTGGGCTGGACTGCATTGTGATCGCTGGGACTGGTGCCGGCAAGACGATCCCTTTCGCATTGCCTTTTCTGGGGGGATACTGTTTGGACAAGATATTGATCGTCATATCACCGCTGAACGCGCTGGAGTTTGACCAGGTAGTACCATCTTCAGCTCATCATCTGTCTGTTCACTGAATCTATACTCTGTCCCGGAGGCCGAGAGATTCAAGAAAATGGGTCTAAGGGCGACTGCGGTGAATGGTGACTCTTACAAAAAGGAGTTACATTCGGTGCGTATCGTCTACGACTTCATTTGTTCTTCCTAGTGAAGCTGTGTACAGGAGATTGAATCGCGCAAGTATAATATTATAATAACATCCCCAGAGATGTGTCTGGAGCACGAGCTGTTTTCGGCTCTGTTGCGCAACCCGAAATTCACGAAGCATGTTATGGCTGTCGTGATAGATGAAGCGCACTGCGTGTCGAGTTGGGGGGATGACTTCAGGAAGGCCTTTGGCAACCTCGGCACTCTGCGGTCCTGTGTTCCATCAAATGTCCCGTTCTTCGCAACCTCCGCTACGCTTCCGCCGCATATTCTAGATGGTGTGATCAGGAAACTGCACTTCTCCCGACCTCATACTTTCTTGCTTAATCTTGGAAATGATTGTCCCAGTGTCACACATCTTGTGTGCACCATGAAGGGCGCCAAGCGCGATCTCGAGGCTTTAGACTTCTTGGTAGACGAGGCTCTCTTGTTCATCCCAAGGCCCTTGGTTCGGACCATTGTCTTCTTCGAGACTCGCCCGCTGGCCTACAAAGGTGCTAAACACTTGCGAGGACTTCTCCCCCCCTCTCTTCGTTCTCGCATTGCTTTCCTGACTGCTGGAAGAAGCTCTTTATCTAAAACTATCGTGATGAATGAGTTTAGGTCGGGAGTCATTGATATTCTCTGCGCGACCGAGGCCGCAGGCATGGTAGATCGGTCTATGACCTCCTTTCTACTTGGCTACACTAACTACTTCGAGTACAGGGCCTGGATATCCAAGATATCAGCCGCGTTGTTGGTTTCATGGCCCCTAAGTCCCTCTCCAGCTGGGTGCAACGATCTGGGCGCGCCGGGCGATCGGGTTCCTCAGCGATCGCCATTCTCTTAGTCGAACCATCGGTCTTCCATATGAGGAAGGCCAGGGGGCAGAAGTTGACGACTGGTTGTCGGACCCAAGACACGAACACAGACCAGGTCGTCACTGCCAAGCTGGAAGAGACCAATGAAACCCACGACAGCTTGAGCGATGATGAGGACCAGGGGCAAGAAGGATTGACCCTGGTTGCCTCCGAGGACGTTCCGACCGACGACAACTTGAAGCCGGCAATCCACGGGCTCGACACCCGGTATTGGAAGAAGGTCGAGGGCGGGCTGAGGAGCTGGATAGAGCCAGACGACGACTGCAATTGCAGACGAGAGGTATCGAGGAAATATTTCAACAATCCTATGTCTCAGTCCGGTAAGTTATCGGGCATCTGAACGTGGGATGTGTCTCACTCTACGCAGATCCGGCCGCACCGTGCTGCGACCTCTGCATTTTGCAGAAGGCTAAGAATGCCCCCGAGAGCCTAACGTCACTGGAGTCGGAAATTATGGTGCTGCGTGAAAGGATACTTTCGCGCACACGCCCTGGGCAGACAACGCCCGATTCAAGCGGTCAAATGGAAAATCCGATCGACGTGGACACTGAAGCTCCTCGTCCCCGACGTGAACCCGGTCTCGGTGTTCGTCGCGGGGATCGGCTCGAGGCCTGTCGAAATGCATTGACGTCCTGGCGTCGGGAGACTCGTGCGCGCGATTTTAAATATTCCGTCGTGACGCCCGAAGTTATCTTGCCAGAAAAAGTACTCTCGAAGCTCGCGAGGGAGGCGCATCTCAAGACGGTTTCAGACATCAAGAAGGATATACCGGAGTGGGACTGGGCTGACGATTATGCTCAGTCGGTGCTAAATTGCCTGGCACCGATCGATACTACCTGGGCCGAAGAGTCGGAACGGATGAAGGTCGAGAACCGAGCGAAACGTGCACGAATCAGTGCGGAGAAAAGGGCCCAACGCAGCGAAAACGCATCCGGGCCTGCACGGGCGACGACGGATCGAGGAGTAACAGACAAGGGGGTATATCAAACACCGGTTGCCCACCAGGTCCAGCCACTCGCACTGCCAGTGGCAGTCCACGCGATCCCCCTTACGAACGTCCCCTTGCCGTCTTTCCCTCAAACTAACTCCATCCCTTATCCATATTACCAGTATTACGCCTACCCGTATTCCTACCCCCAGGTACAGCCAAATCAAGTGGCAGGGGCGTCATCCCATCCGTATGCCGCGGCGGCTCCTTACGGATACGCCTATTCGTATACCTACCCGCCTTATAATTCGTCTCACCCCCCGCCGTCCCAGTAAAAAGCACTGTAATGTATTCCAATAGCTACCTTGATAGCTACTCTCGAAAATAAAGTCACATCACGCGTCGCGTGTATTATCGGCCCACCTCTCCTCGTCCGATCGCTCAGAGACACGATTATCTGTCCAACGAGTCATTGCACCCGTTAATCGATTCCTTTCCATTCCTAGGTCGATGTAGTCTTTCACTGCATTCCTTGATTCGACTTTCCTCCCGGGAACTTTACAATGCACTTTCGAAGCGCCATATGATGCCTGCAAACGCGCGATATCTTCTTCTTTACCCGGGGATGTATGCGACTTCCCGCGCCGATAATGGTTGAGGCCGGCCTCAACGTGATCCTTCACGCTCCTCTGGCAGGGGATAGACGCGGATGTCTCTCCAATATAATCCCAGTCTGCATAGGGACCGGACGATGCGAAGGTATACTTGGAGAGCGTTAACGGTGAATACAAAATTTAAATCGAAAATAAGTCAACCTTGATGTCCCTGATATTGTGCTCTTGCAACATGTCGATCGGCTCAAACGCCCCTGGCTGCCCAGTTGTATTGATGAGCCAACAATATCTGCGGACATATTCGCTGATCCTTTATCAATATACACATCGAACGCGAATACTTATGACCAGTGGCACACGCACCTAAGATCCTCGGGCCACTCGCGATGAAGGCCCTGTAGCAATTCCAGAATCTCTGTCGTATAGTTCTTGCTGCCACCCCCTGCAAATCGAAATAACAAACGGGGCAGCATGTCTTGAAGATGTCCTACGTCTCCGGAGGCCAACGCCTGGTCCAGACTCACGTACTCGAGTAGATCGCGTGCCATCCGAATTGACTGACAGAGAAGCTCGTCGCGACCTTGTCCACAAGCTGCGGCCTCTAGCAATCCATCCGTCGATGCGTATTCGCCCACAATGCGTTGTGCCAGCGAATGGAGCTCCTGGGGAGAGCGCTGCCGTAGTTCTTCGATCGACTTTACCTTACCAACGACACACCAGAGATCGCGAAAGCGTGCCTCCGTTACATGAATTAACGCCTCTCGGAGGTGATTATGGAAGTTCCCTTGAACTGAAGGAGAATGAAGTCCCTTGCGTTTCAGCAAGTCGAACGCGTGTACGAGTCCGAATCCTAGCCGAGTGCCATAGTACTGAGAGTGTAGAGAATGCTCCATTGCCATCTGTACATGGAACCAGCCAAATATAGGGACAAGAAAGTCGAGTCGGACGAACGAGTTATGATCTTCACACCGGAACGACTGGAGTCCGCGCAGACGAGAGACTGTTAGCTGATCACCAGCCCAGACAATACTATCGGTCTCGCCCATTCTTTTTTCTTCAGTTTGAGTTCCGCGCCCTAGCTGACGCCACCACTCAGCCAGTACGCGGTCGTTGCCTTCATATGAAGCCTCTTCGATATGCGCTGTCTTGAGTAGATACTGAGAAGGGACAGCATACTCCGATCCAGTCGGTAGTTGACAGCGAGCCGGGGCAGCACTAAGGATAGGATCGTCCTTGTGAGAGTATTTTTCTAAGGCAAACTCGGAGGACTTGATGAGGAACTGTAGTACCAAGGACGTAGCACGGGCAAAAAGGTGGGGTCCAGAGGTATTATCGAGCTTCAAAATTTCTATATATGTGATGGGATGGGACGCCTCACGAGCCCTTTGGGAGATCCGCATATCCCTGCTAGGCCAACGCGCGTTCGGATCTTTGATGACTATGATCGTAGCAGCGGTCCCACTGTCAAAATGGCTGCGATTGCTCAGCCGCTGCTGGAATGCCTTGAATGGTATATTGATGTTGTCGTGTACGCCGAACCAAGGGAAAGTCCGTATATCCTTAAGAAGCCTAGTGTGCTGCTGGATCGACAAGCTCTTGATACCGTCGTATACCCATTTTTGACTCATCGTAATTCCGAGCGCGTGAAGTGTGTCAAACGCCTTTGTCGCCAGACCACAGCTCTTGAAATAGATTGTCAACAGCTTGGCGAATTTGCAATTATTATGGGAACGGGAGAGGGACGCCATTGAGATCATCGTAAGGACAGTCTGGACGTAACAAGTATTAGTGAGCCGACGCAGCACAAGAAACTAAAGAAGAGGACGCACCGTTTCCGGATTCTTGTACGTATTGCGTTTATCTTGTTGTTTGGTCCATGCCGCGTGGTGGAACAGCTTCCACGTTATCGGCGCGAGAGATTTGACATTCGAGATCATGTCCTCCAATTTGATAGACAAGAGCGTTTCCTGCGATAGATCCCCTTGCGGATAAAGTAGGACCTCTTTTAGGCTATCGGACTCGTTGTCAAGCGTCTCACAGACAGTATCAATCGCCCATGCGTCCATTGCATGGCGAGCAGCTTCAGATCGAGTCCCGAGGCCATGAGCGCGAGGGGGCCTGTGCCAGTTTCTCAGGATCCCCGGGAGCAATTCAGATGTCATGAGGGCAGTTCGCGCAAAGCGCACTTTGTCGTCTGAGATAAGAGCAGAGTTGTTCCAGCTAATAGCCCACAGAAACACAGGGAGATTGAGGCCGTGCTCGTCCATCACGGTCAATACGTCTACCACGCGTCGACAGACCTCTGCATCTCCAAGACTTGCCAAAAACATTTTGCACTTTAATGTCTGATGCTGGTGCGGGCCCCTTCCTGTGCGCAGTGCTCAGTTCCAGTACCAGGGTCGTCAAATGCGGTGCTCGAGTCATTGGATGAGAGGCCCAGAGTGTCCATGAGCAGAATCGGGGCAGTATCCGTGTTCAGGGTATATGATGAGGTGTTCAGGGTATATGATGAGGCAGAGAGAGCGACTTGGCACAAATTAATTAAATCCGCATATCAAAATTAAATCAATCGTTATCAGCGCGTCCCGTCACATGATGGCTACTCAGACTCGTAATCCCGTCACGTGCGAGTTACCTACACCCGCCATACGAAAGTCACCAGACGTTCTACAGACTTTCCTGACATCAGTTTTTCAAAGTCCGACACATTCCGACATTCTCCGACAAAGTCTGTGAACGGATGGGAACGAGACTAGGTCAATAATTGATCTATAAGCATCGCCCAAAAAGTCCAAAAAGATTATTTCCCATCTCACTCGCCCCTCCGTTGATAACACGGCCAAATGGACACACTCATCACGGAAGAAGAGAAAATTGGCGAAACATTTATCGATGACAATGACCGAGCCTATCGAAATCGGGGAATCGCATTGATCAACAGTTGTCGGCTCCTCTCCCGAGTATCAAGGCAATGGCGGCGTCAGTATATTGAGCTGAGGAGGTGATTACTCCAGATTTTAAGGACTGTTGAACCCGATCTTACAGTGTTTTCACAGGGTGTTGCAAACTTGTGACCATGCGCTGCGTTCTGCTGCCTGTATAGGTGATGAAGTGACCAACGAAACGAACGAATCATTCGAATCCGCAGTTCGATCCTTGGCCAAATACGAATACGAATTCCAGTCTGGGTGATTCAACCTTAACGTCATGCCCGATAATATGTCGCTAACCGTTTTAGTGCCAACGTCATCAACTCATGGATGAAAAGGGCGATGAGGAAGGACCTGTTCGAGGTATCATCTGTGCCATTGCCCGTAAGTCATCCACATGCAACCCATTCTTCTGCTTCCGATGGATGTTGACCGAAGACGACCAGCCGAGTCCAATGATTGTCGTCGACTTCATTGTCTTCAAGACCCTTCCTGATCCAAAGCCGATCATTGTACGACGTGAGCGCTCACCAATTAATCCTTGATCGCGCTGGATAAACCTATTCGCATACCAGAGGTTCTCCGTCGCGGCGCTGAACTCGACGAAGTTCTCTGGAATTTTGGTCGTTTCAATGATAACAGGCGTATCACTCTCCAGGACAATCCACATTTTTACCTAGAACTCCCCACATCAGCCGACGCATATACGGGCGAATTCAGAACGCTCCCGGTCCAGGACATGCAGTTGATATCCAACTCGACAATCTATGTTCTCGTCGATCGACCGAGTCGTGTATTTCTTGAGACTGAACAAGAACGCGGATTTTTGGGAACGTATACATGTTGAAGGATGTGATGATTTTCAAAGGCTCGTCGAATATTCCTTTCCTTCTCCCGTCTGGCTTTTAATGTCTCCTCAGACATTCATGGGACGCTCGAGGGAGAAGCGATGGTTGGAGAGTCCATTCGAGAAACGCCAAACTTGGGACATTACAAGGAACCCTTTTCGTCGCAGTTCCCTGCTTCGGACCTTCCGATTTATCGTCGTGGCTTTCCTGGTATCATGATCAATGATAGGACAGAGTGGACACGTGAGGACTGGAGAGACCTGATTCGTAGAATGCTTGGCCCTGATAATGAGGACCTATATATTCATGCCAGACGAGAAGCGCCAATACCCACTCAGGAGATGGTAGGCTTCCAAAATCATATCTACGTCGCATTGGCCATGGACTGATCTCGATACAGGTTCTGCCACCTCCACCGCCAACATCTGAGCGACCAGAATATGACCTGTTGTACACGACCGCTGATGGACTCAACGGTGATACACTCCTTACGATATTCGACCACTATCGGCTGGATGACGAAGAAGCCTGGAATGGTCGACGAAGGTGGTGCAAGCTCGCGCACGTTTGTCGAAAATGGCGACAGGTCATATACGAATCATTGTCCCGCTTGAATATCCATATCCACTTCACACTTGGAGTCCATCCATTAGACAAGCTGGCCCATTTACCATCCATGCCGCTCGTCATCAATTATCGAACCTATTTCCAGCATTCCCTTTTCCCTAGAGTACAGCGCCATGCCGAAGACGGTGACAGCGGGATACTTCACGCACTCAAACAGTATGACCGGACACGTTTTATCTTCCTCGAGGTTCCATTAGAAGCCTTGCAGAGATTGGTTGTGCCCATGGACAGACCTTTCCCAAGACTGGAGACGCTATCTCTGTTATCATACACGCAATTTCCACAGAAAGATGCGATGTTGGTTCTTCCTAGCGGATTCCTGGCCCCAAATCTACGCAGTCTCGTATTATGCCGTATTTCTCTTCCAACAGGATTGCCGTTTCTCTCTTCCGTCCCCTTCCTCGTCATACTCAAACTCACAAACATTCAAACATCTGGTTATTTTTCTCCAGAGGATTTGGTCACACAACTTGGGCACCTTCTCCAACTCGAGGACCTTTCCATCGAATTCTCTATTCCCCTGCCTGACCCTGACGATGAGGAGGAATTAATGCGCGTGCCGATGACGCCTACGATGCTTCCTTCCCTCAGGTCACTCGAATTCCGAGGAGTGTGTGCCTATTTGGAGGGTCTTGTCGGTCGGATTTGTGCCCCTCGGCTCGAACGGTTTCCCATTACATTATTCTATGAACCCACATTCACTCTCGGACACCTGTCCGAGTTTATCGAGGCATGACAACTGAGGGCATCAGGGGACCCTCCGTCAGCATCGCATTTCACAATGGGTGGGGCATCATTTATGTTTTTTGCGAACTCCCTCACAGATCTGTCACCCTCGACCTCTATTTCCGCTGCAGCCAGTTCGACTGGCAAGTATTTTCGATGATGGGGGCCTGTGACGCGCTAGTGCCAGTTCTTTCTGTCTCGAAGCTCTCGCTCGAGTGCTACCCTGGGAATCTACAATCCCCGATTTTTACCGACCCGCATCGGCGTTTCGGTAGGCCGAATGCATTAGACAGCACGACGTGGCATGAGCTCCTTCGGCCGTTTAATGGCGTCAAGAGACTTTGTATCAACAATTCATTCGCAATGGAGATTTCTTGCGCGCTGGATGCTGACGATGCTGGATTGATCCCATGGCTACTGCCGGAGCTCCAAGAGCTTGAGATAGGTGCCGGACCTTCGCTTGCAGAGACGGCCTTTGCGGCATTCCTCAATGCTCGCCAATCCGTCGGCCGTCCCGTAAACTTGTTGCCTCGCCTCCGCCTCGTCTCCGCCGATGTCGCCGTGGAGGATTCCACGATCACGACGCCACCGTTACCCCGCGGTTCCCCCACGCCGCCGGCGTCGCCGCTAGTTACACCACCGCCATTCCCCCTTCTGTCACCGCCAGCACAAACCAATCGATTGTTAGCGCTATCGTAATTGTGGTGACAGTTTGTCTTGAACCCCGAGTCATAGGACTACACACTGGCTGACTCTTTGCTTTTGCGTATTTTGTATCTGTGTAAACTATGCGATTAGTGGTACGAGTTACATGTCTATCATCACCTGCGACCTCCGAAGTGTATGACCAAGAATATCTTGCTACTGATTTGAGGGTCGCAGAGACAAAGAGCACGTCACTTGGGAAGCGAGTAGAGCCGCAAGGGATTGATAGCAAGAAAGCACCATACAGAGGAATGTTCTAAGTCCGAGTCCGCGTTAGTCCCGAGCTGGTCACAGTATAGTAGTGGCTAGTGGCCCTGACTACCCATCAGGAACATCAGGTCTCGCTCAATGCACTGAGAACACAATTAGTATGTCAGTACATATGTAGGGCAATAGGTATATCCCACGGCGTGCGCGTCGGAGGTTCACCATCGGGAATGGACGGATCACTCTTGTGCCAGTGCGACCGATCCAAATGACCGCGGGCATACACGATGTTTAAAAGCCTACGTGTCCCACTCCACATCTCCCCCTCACAACGAGCCCGCCTGCCTCTATGCGCCCACGATTCTTGATCCATGATCCAAGGTGAATGAGCACACTGACAGGTTGGTGGGCGGAAAATCCCGAGGAGTACCAAACGATCCCAAGATGCATAGATCGGTATCCTTGTGTACAGGTGTGTAAGAATTGGACTACACGCGTGCTGGCCATCAAGCATCAAGCGCAGGGAACGCGGGGCAAGTGGTGCAGGCGGGAGGAGCGGACGTGAAGCTGACGTGGATGTTGTGAACTATGTCTGGTGCCGGAAGGATTTCAAATTGGCACCTGACCTGCGATGATTGTTGGCGGCTATCGCGAGAACTTGATGAGGGGATGGATGCGCCAGGGTGTGGTGATCATGTTAGATGGATCAGGATGACGCATGATGGCACTTTGTGGCGGTACCGCGGATGCAGCGATTCGGGTCGCCTGCAGCCTAGTGTTGCGTTTGCTGGGGGACTGAGTAAGCCGCACGTCGTTAATTGAAGGACTTATCTACAGGAAACGGGCATCGATACGACCCCACTGGACGAGATGGTTGATTTCCGAGGTGAAGACCAAGGCAGGGAAAGGTTGTTACAATTTCTAGTGCTCGGAGAAGATGACGAAGAAATATCTCCAGCACAAGAAACGCTGAAAACGAAGGGAATGATATTGAGACGGGCCTAGCTGGAGCAACAATCTCAGCGTGGCTATTACAATTTACGTAGTCTCAGTCAGTTGGCCTTGGGCTGCACAAGTTGAGCATTTATAGGCTGAGTTTCAGCAATGGATCACATAGCTGTAGAATAGAATAGTGAGCCAAGGCAGGGCTTGGCTCGGTTTGCTTCTAGTTCGGCTCAGCACCAGCTTGTCCAAAATAAAACATACGACGGGCTGAGCCAAGCCAAACAATGCTAAACAATGGCCGTGCCGGCCCGCCGCCAAATCTACTAGGTGAAACTGTGTACCCAAAATAAACATTTCCCGTCTGAATTGCCCCTCAGTTGAATTCACGGCCAAATGAGCACACTTATCACAGGAGAAGAGCAGATTTGAAGAGCGTTTGAAGGGCGATGGAGCTTTGTAGGTGGTAGTGCTGTGAATCGGATTGCTTGGAGTTGTGTGCGCTTGGAGTTGTGTGCGACCCTGGAACGGAAGGACTCCGGGCACTAACAAGATTGGAGAATCAGTCAGGATGAAATTGTACCACACATGCCAGTGTGACCTTTGTGACTCATGAAAACTCATGGATCAATCGGTTGTCACAGCGCAAACGGTCAGAGTACTGTAGTCTACACAGATACAAAAAAAGACCAAAGAAAAAGAGTTGGCCACTATTGTAGTCCTGTGACTCGGGGTTCAAGGCAGACTGTCACCACAATTCCGACAGTCCTAACGATCGATTGGTTTGTACTGGCGGTGACAGCAGCGGGAATGGCGGCGGCGGTGGCAATGGTGGCGACGGCGGTGGCTGTGGCGAGATCCATTGCGGGGATGGAGGTGGATGATACGGCGTTGGCGGCACCCACGGCAGGAACGACGAAGGCGGAGATGGCGGCGGTAGCAAATGTACGGGACGACCGACGGATTGGCGAGCGCTGAAGAATGCCGCAAAGGCCGTCTCTGCACGCGGATATGCGTCATTTAAATCAAGCTCTTGGAGCTCCGGCAGTAGCCACGGGATCAATCCCGCGTCGTCAGCATCCAGCGCGCAAGAAAGTTCTACCGCAAGTTGATAGCTGATACGAAGTCTCTTCACGCAACTAAACGGCCGAAGGAGCTCATGCCACGTCGTGCTGTCTAACGCATTCTGCCTACCCGAAGGCCGATCCAGCTCATCAAAAGCCGGGGGCGGTGGAATCCCCGCATAACATTGGAGCGAGAGCTCTGAAACAGAAAGTGCTGGCACTAGCGCCTCGCAGACCTGCGTCATCGAAAATACCTGCCAGTCGAATTGGTTGCAGCGGAAATCGAGGGTGAGAGGTCTCTCGGTGAATTCGTCGCGAGAAGTAACGGTAAATGTGGCCCCATCCTCATTGCGAAATGCGACGGCGACGACGGGACGCCTGATTCCCTCGGTTGCCTGGATAAACTTGGAAAGGTGTCCGAGAATGAATGTGGGTTCGTAGAATAATGTGATGTGAAACCATTCGAGCCGAGGGGCGCAAATCCGACCGACAAGACCCTCCAAATAGGCGCACACTCCTCGGAATTCGAGTGATCTGAGGGAAGGAAGCATCGTAGGCGTCATCGGGACGCGCAGCAATTCCTCCTCATCTTCAAGGTCAGGCAAGGGAATAGAGAATTCGATGGAAAGGTCCTCGAGCTGGAGAAGGTGCCCAAGTTGTGTGACCAAATCCTCTGGAGAAAAATAATCAGAAGTTTGAATGTTTGTGAGTTTGAGTATGACGAGGGAGGGTGTGGAAGCGAGAAACGGTAGTCCTGTTGGAAGAGAAATACGGCATAATTCGAGATGGCGTAGATTTGGGGCTAGGAATCCGCGAGGAAGAATCAGAATGGTATTTTTATTTGAAATCGCTTGGGATAACAGAGATAACGTCTCGAGTCTTGGGAAAGGTCTGTCCATGGGCACAATCAATTTCTGCAAAGCTTCTGACGGAACCTCGAGGAAGATGTAACGTGTCCGACCATACTGTTTGAGTGCGTGAAGTATACCGCTGTCGCCGTCTCCAGTATCGCGCTGTGTTCTACCGATATAGGAGTAGGGGAAATATGAGGGGATCCGATAATTGATGACGAGCGGAATGGATGGTAAATGGGCCAGCTTGTCTAATTGACGGCCGCCAACCGTGAAATGGATGTGGATATTTAACCGGGACGATGAATCATATATGACCTGTCGCCATTTTCGACAAACCTGCGCGAGCTCGCACCACCTTCGTCGACCATTCCAGTCTTCTTCGTCATCCAGCCGATAGTGGTCGAATATCGTAAGGAGTATATCACTGTTGAGTCCATCAGCGGTTGTGTACAATAGGTCATACTCTGGTCGCTCAGATGTTGGCGGTGGAGGTGGCAGAACCTGCATCGAGGTCAGTGCGTGGTCAATGTGACGCATATTCGAGAATTGTTTTTGGAAGCGTACCATCTCCTGAGCGGGTAGTGGCGCTTCTCGTCTGGCATAAATACATAGGTCCTCATCATCAGGACCTAGCCTTCTGCGAATCAGCTCTCTCCAGTCCTCACGTGTCCACTCTGTCCTATCATTGATTATGATACCAGGCGGAAAGCCACGACGATAAATCGGAAGATCCGAAGCAGGGAACTCCATTGGAAAGCGCTCCTTGTAATGTCCCAAGTTTGGCGTGTCTCGAATGGACTCTCCAACTATCGCTTCTCCCTCGAGTGTCCCATGAATGTCTGAGGGGACATTAAAAGCCAGATTGGAGAATGAAAGAAACACTCGACGAGCCTTTGAAGATCATCACATCTTTCAACACGTATACGTTCCCAAATATCCGTGTTTCTTGTTCAGTCTCAAGAAATACACGACTCGGTCGATCGACGAGAACATAGATAGTCGAGTTAGATATCAACTGCATGTCCTGGACAGGGAGCGTTCTGAATTCGCCCGTATATCCGTCGACCGATGTGGGGAGTTCTAGGTAGAAATGTGGATTGTCCTGGAGAGTGATACGTCTGTCATCATTGAAACGACTAAAGTTCCAGAGAACCTCGTCGAGTTCAGCGCCGCGACGAAGTACCTCTGACATGCGAATAAGATCACCCAGCGCGATCAAGGATTTATGGATGGGCGCTCACGCCGTACAACGACTGGCTTTGGATCAGGAAGGGTCTTGAAGACAATAAAGTCGACGGCAATCATTGGACTCGGCTGGTCGTCTTCGGTCAATATCCATCGGAAGCAGAAAAATGGGTTGCATGTGGATGACTTACGGGCAATGGCACAGATGATACCTCGAACAGGTCCTTCCTCATCGCCCTTTTCATCCATGAATTGATGACGTTGGCACTAAAACAGTCAGCGACATATTACCGGGCATGTGGCTAAGGTTAAATCACCCAGACTGGAACTTGAATTCGTATTTGGCCAAGAATTGGACTGCGGATTCGAAGGATTCGTTTGCTTCGTTGGTCACTTCATCGCCCATACGGGCAGCAGAGCGCAGCGCATCGTCACAATTTTCCAACACCCTTTGGAAATACTGTAAGAACGTGTTCAACAGCCATCATAATCTGGAGTAATCACCTCCTGAGCTCAATATATTGACGCCGCCATTGCCTTGAGACTCGGGAGAGGAGCCGGCAACTGTTGATCAATGCGATTGCCCGATTTCGATAGGCTCTGTCAGTGTCGATGAATGAGGTGTCGTCAATTTGCTCTTCTCCGGTGATAATTGTGCCCATTTAGCCGTGAATTAAACTGCGGGGCAAATGAGATGAGGAATGTTTTTTTGACCTTGAGCAAAGGGTTACAGAACTTCAGAACAGCCAACAAACGATTTTCGTCCTTTGGCGGCGGGCCGGCGCGAGCGATGGTTTGGCCAGTGTTTGGCCTGGCGTCCTATTTTGGACAAGCTGACCGGAGCGGCGGAGCCAAACCGAGCTGAGCGAGCGGCACTCACTACTGTATTCAACAGCTGTGTGTGATCCTTTGCTAAAACTCTGCCTGTAACTGCCGAATTTATGCAGTTCAAGCTCAACTGACTCTGACCGAGACTATGTAATGGCCTCCTTGAGGTGGTTGCTGCAGCTACAGGCCCGTCTCAATATCATTCCTTTCGTTTTCAGCGTTTCTCGTGCTGTCTGTCGTCTTCTCCGAGCAATAGCAATTCCAACAACCTTCCCTACCTTGGTCTCCGCCTCTGAAATAAACCATCCCGTCCAGCGCAGTCGTATCGATGCCCCTTTCCTGCAGGCATAGCCCTCAACGACGCAGCGGCTGACTCAGTCCCCAGGCCAGTTCTGTCCCGTCAAGTAGACGACACCACGTGTATCTCCCTAGACCGAGCTACCACTGTTACCGATCGTCTTAACCTTGCCCTCAATTCTTCCGGCCCCGGTTTTGTTCTGCGCCTTTGTCATGCGCATGACATGATTCAGGTCCCGATTTTCTTTGCCGCCCTTAATCGCGAGATCATCACTGGGCAATCCTACTAATGACTCACCACCATTCATGGCACTTGCGATAATTTAAGTGGCGTTATTTTGCGCAACATCCAGGTAAGAATATCCATTCGCTGACTGCTGACGCCACTCATTGCCTTTGTGCTCAGGTCAATGGAAGTCGGGCAGGGGCTCCACCAATTACATGCAGAGCAAATATACTTATGGGCGGTCCAAATTCGGACCAGTTGATCGAACGTGTGCGCTCTCATAACCCCTGGAGCTGGTCTTGTCTCCATGTTCATGAGGGCCCCGGTCCCCGTTGCGAAGGCGTAGTCGTTCAGAACAATGAGATCGGCCCTTGCCACTGACTGCGGTTCACTGGCTTCGATGAAGACGTTGATGGATGTCACCATCAGTTACCGCTCCACCATTGTCAGAAGTAATATGATAAACAACCCGACACAGGCCGGCATTTTCCTAATCGGCTGCCCTGGCGCACGTGTGGGGAACAACACCGTCTGGGCTGTAAATGTGTGTTACTAATGTTTCGTATAGATTTCATGGAGGTTTACCGGGTTACCACCTAGCCAGAATATGTTAAACAAATGTAATACACACGGTTAACGAGGCAGTAATTATACCGGCACCGTCGTGCGAGACAATACCACCATTGGAGGCTTTTCCACCGACTCAAAATCAGCTTCTGAGACACGGTCAGAATGCGAACAATGTTGTAATTAAGTAGGTCGTCTCTCAATAAGTATGTTTCCTTCTCACCGGCTGCGCAGGATCGGCATAGCGATCGGGCCCCAGCTGTGGTATGGCGACTCTCCCAAAGTCAGCTCGTCGCGTAGCGTTTTGAATAATGGGTTCACGTTTTCATTCGCATACGCCATTGTCATCACATCGGCTCAGAATTTTACTATTCAAGGAAATACGCTGTTTCGAAACGCCTCCTTTATCACCTCCTGAGGACCAGATTGCACCGCCACTGAGATTGCACTAATGAGCACCGCATTCATCGTCGATAAGTCTTGCAGGGAGCGACAACGATAACTATTGATAACCTCAACTTTTGTATGATAACTTATATTCTAATACTTTTTCCTGCAGTTAACTATGAACTCAGCTGTCAAACTTGGAAGCCCGCAAAGATAAATATAGCTAAACAAGGGCCAATTATTTTAAGCAAGATTTTGAAGTCGCTGTAAGATATTACCGACAAATTTAGTACCATTACATACATCCAAAGTTTCGGGTTTCTTACGTTTCCAGGAAGATGGACCTGCGTTTCCAAGTGTCCAAGTTTCCGGGTTTCCACTGGTCTCCAGTGGTTGCTCAAGTCGAGCAACCTCTCGAAACCTTGCTCGAAACTAAAACGGCTGATTACTGATGTCCTAGATTTTTGTCCCGCCACCCCCTTGGCGTTTACAGTACTAGTATTGATCATGAGGCAGTCCGCACCTCCCACGTTGAGCTCTCACCTTCTCACCCCCGACCAACACCTCCCTCCTTGGCCGTATTTCCTCTATTCCTGCGATGAGCCACCCCTACCCATCCTCGTCCTTCCAATTGTTCCTCGAAAGGGCCTTTCAGGACTATGAGAGACAGACAGGCACCAAATTGGAAGACCATCCGCTCGCCCGGCAATTTGAAATGTGCGACTCTGTGGATTCCATCACTCGCATCCTTCAGCAGCAAGCACGGGCCTTCCATGTGCTCAGAGGAGACGATGGGAAGGTCATGAAATCTCTCAAGTCTGTCGTCCACGTTTTGCATGCGCTCTCCACCAGCACTGCTCTCGGCGAGGGTCTTGGTCTGGTGGGTCCCAGGACACCGATGAGGGTGCCTTGTCCCTTACTCTTCCCCTACAGCCATTCCCGCCTGCGAAGGCAGTATTTGCTGGCATCGCGCTCCTCCTCACTGTATGCCCCATTCTCCTTTCAGATGCACATGTCGCTGTAACACCAAAGTGCTTCAGGCGGCTAAAGACGTCAGTGCGAGCCATGACGCGCTCATCGACCTGCTCGAGTCCATCGAGAATTTCCTCAACAGACTCAATATTTATACAAAGATCCCTCCCACGCCAATCATGGCCGAGATAATCGTGAAAATATTAGTTGAGCTGCTATCCACACTTGCGGTGGCGACCAAGCAGTTGAAGCAGGGCCGGCCGAGTGAGTCGTTCCTGGCTTATGCCTGACTTGTCTCACCGCAACATAGAGAGATTCGTGAAGAAGCTTTTTGGCGAGAACGACGTCGAGGTGGTGTTGCAGAAGCTAGATAGGCTTACTCTCGAGGAAGCTCGGACGACAGCAGCGCAGAATCTCGAAGCTGTCTACTGTCTCGTCCAGAATATGAGGATGGTCATGGACGGTGAGCAGATCCCAACTGTGCATATTATGACCCGCGTCTGAACATCGATTCTCCTAGACGGCAACGCTCTTGCAGAGGATGTCAGAGATGCTCTAGGTACGCTTGGCCAGTGACGAATAACCCCTTATCGAGTCTGACTCAGTGACAGAAATGATGAAACGACTACGACGTAGGTTGTTCTATGGTCGGTCATTGATGAGTAGGCGCACTGAGACCGTTCTAAAGGTGACAAGTTACAGCAAGACGTCCGAAAATGGCTGTCCCCCCCAGATCCATGGAAGAATCATAACACTGCCCGTGGATCTCAGCACAGTGGAACGGCAACCTGGTTTACCCAAGGAGACATATTCTCGGAATGGAAGTCATCTGGACCGAGTTCTCTTTTATGGATTCATGGAAAGCGTTCGTGTCCCACTGTAATCTTTTACGAGTCGCTGAGACTAATGGGTTCTCTTCCTTAGCTGGGGCCGGAAAGAGTGTTCTCTGGTACATCAATCTTTCAGTATCTCATTCACGGAAACTTATACAATTCTCCAGTTCTTCTGTCATCCAGGACATTCGTGACATGCGCAAGCTGGTATCCGCCTCACTGGCTTTCTTTTATTGCGACTTCCGCGATGTCGAAAAGAAGGAAAGACGCGGATTGTTGTGCTCCCTGCTTGTTCAGCTTTGCGATCAGTCCGACTTCTACTGTGCCGTTCTTTCCGATTTATATTCGGTACATGAGAACGGTTCACAACATCCTAGCGACGACGAACTTGCACGGTGTCTGGAGAACATGCTCAAGTTTCCGGGACAGGCACCAGTTTACATTATCATTGATGGGCTGGACGAGTGCCCAACGACGACTGGTCTGTCGTTTCCCCGTGAAGACGTCCTGCAGGTCGTGGAGAAGCTTGTCGGTTTAAGGCTTCCACATCTCCGGATTTGCGTTACTAGCCGACCAGAGGCGGATATCGGACCTGTCCTCGGACCTCTGGCTTTCCGTTCCGTTTCCTTGCATGTCGAGAGTGGACAAATTCAGGACATTTCTGAATTTATCAGGTGGTTTGTTCACACGGATTCGAGGATGCGACGATGGAAGGCAACGGATAAAGAACTCGTCGTTGATGTACTCACGGAGAGAGCCGATGGGATGTAAGCCATGAAATACCACAGTTTCTCATGACTTTGGCTCATTCTTGTAACCTAGGTTCCGTTGGGTCTTCTGTCAGCTTGCCTACCTCTCCTGCTGCCTCCCAGGACGTATACAGCGTGCTTTGGATGAATTACCAAGCACGCTCGATGGCACATATGAACGCACATTGGAGAGTATTGGCGAGCAGAATTGGGAATTCGCACGCAGACTGTTCCAATGCGTCGCGGCAGCTGCCCGTCCGCTTCGTGTCGAGGAGCTCGCAGAATTCCTCGCATTCGATTTCGACACAGGATCAACACCCAAATTTCTGGCCGATTGGCGGCCAGAAGACCCAGCACACGCTGTGCTATTCACCTGCTCCAGTCTTCTTGCCGTCGTCGAAGTGCATGGTTCATCAGTCGTCCAGTTTGCACATTTCTCGGTGAAGGAGTACTTGACATCGAAGCGACTCGCTGATGCAAATGACGCCATCTCCCGTTTCCACGTCTCTATGACGCCAGCTCACACGATCATCGCGCAAGCCTGCCTGGGCACTCTGCTACACCTAGATAAAGACATCACCAAGGACACCGTGGAGAAGTTTCCTCTGGCCGGGTACGCTGCGGAGCACTGGGTTGGTCATGCACGGTTCGAGAATGTATGGCCACACACCAAAGATGGGGCAAAACTTCTCTTCGAGCCGAAAAAACATCATCTTGTAGTCTGGGTTCGGATATACGATCCAGTAGACCATAAGCATCGATTCAAGGACGATGGAGCTTCGGGCCAGCGAAGAACCAGGGCAACTCCCTTGCATTACGCCGCCTCATGCGGGATCCACGACGCCGCGAAGTTCCTGATCGTCGAGCGCTCGCAGGACGTGAACGCACGGGCCCTCGACGGCGAGACTCCGCTAGGTGTGGCATGCCGGTTTGGATATTTCGAGGTTGTTCAGGTGCTTCTCGAACACGGGGCGAATACGGAAACCCGGGCCTCGAGCGCAAGTTGGAGTCCATTGGAGCGGGCATTGAAAGTGGGACATGTGGAAATTGTTCAGGCCCTTCTCAAGCATGGCGCAGATCCGAAGGTCAGGGACGAAAGTGGGAATACGCCATTGCATTTCGCATCGCGTTTCGGAGGGCTGGCAATTACTCGGGTCCTTCTCGAGCACGGTGCAGATGTGAATCCAAGGGACGAGGACAATTCAACTCCGCTGCATGATGCGTCGCGAAACGGACGTGTGGATGTTGTTCAGCTCCTTCTCCAGTGTGGTGCAGATCCGGAAGCACGGGACAAGGATATGGCCACGCCATTGCATCTCGCATCACGTTCTGGACAGCTGGCAGTCGTTCGTGTCCTTCTCGAGCATGGCGTAGATGCGAACGCAAAGGACGAGTCGAACTCAACTCCGCTGCATCACGCGTCGAGAAATGGACATGTGGAAACTGCTCAGCTCCTTCTCGAGCGTGGCGCAGATCCGGAAGCACGGGACAAGGATATGAATACGCCATTGCATCTCGCCTCGTCTTATGGGCAGCTGGCAGTTGTTTGTGTCCTTCTCGAGCATGGCGTAGATGTGAATGCAAAGGACGAGAAGAACTCAACTCCGCTGCATCATGCGTTGCGAGGACGATATGTGGAAACCCCTCAGATCCTTCTCCAGCATGGCGCAGACCCGGAAGCACGGGACGATGATAGGACCACGCCATTGCATCTCGCATCGCGTTCTGGACAGCTGGCAGTTGTTCGTGTCCTTCTCGAGCATGGCGTAGATGTGAACGCAAAGGACAAGAACAACTCAATCCCGCTGCATAAGGCGTCGAGCAATGGACACGAGGAAATTGCTAGAGTCCTTCTCCAGCATGGTGCTCATACCAACGCCCAAGATTCCCGTAACAGGACTCCGTTATATCTGGCATCCGAAGAGGGATACCCTGACACTGTACGGATGCTACTTCAACGCAGCTCCGACATCCATGCGCGGGACAACGACGGCCAGACTCCATTCCAGCGAGCATCCGGCTTCTTCTGCTTCTTACCACCATGTCCTCTCCCATGTCGGTTGAGCGCATCCTTTCCCCCTCCTCTGAGGATACCCCCATGGCTCCCATTCCCACCCAGAAACCGAAGGGAGGGTCAGGGCCTAGGAGGGCCTCTCCTGGGGATGTTGAACTATCGGTGTTTGACATCCACAACATCTTCCGTCGTCGCTGGTTCCTCTCAAGGACCAACCTCTTGACCAACGTCATCTCAGCCCAAAAGGATGAGGATGGAAACATTTCCTGGGTTGAGTTCACTCCCCAATATCACTCTCACTTGGTCAAGTGCGCTGTCGCGCTTGTCCCTCACCCTGTCCTCAAGGTGAAAAAAGTCATGTTTGTATATATTTTGGAGCTTCTCAATCGGGAAGGTCATATGGCCTTCTTCGAACTCCAGAAGGGTGGCCGCAAGGCCAATAATGCCCAAAAGGAGAAGAGGCGTCTTGCACGGAAACGGAGCCGAGCAGCTAAGCGAGAAAGGGAACGGGAAGCGGCGAAAGCTGCCAAACTTCCCCCTCGTGAGCGGCAATGCGTGGCATGTGGACGCAAGTTCAAGTCCCGCAAAACCGCCCGCAAGCACAAGTGCCCCAATTCCAACGTGGTCCGCAGCCCGGAGAAAGCCGCTGTGGGGCCAGTGTCACGCACCACACCCCCAGCACTGCTGGACAAGCCAGTAGCCCCAATCGCTCCCCCTGCCCCCACCCCCCCAACACACAGTACTGTCATTCCCACAGTAACCGGAGACTTGTGGGACACCAACCCTTCTGGACCGTGGTTCTTCCACCACCATCGGACCGGCAAACACATGGGCGTTCGCACAAGGAAAGAGGCAGAGGGGTTGTTGGCGAGTGGTGAATGGAAACCAGCCTGACTTCCGCTGCTGTCAGGTAGTACTGATACAACCCTGTCTCGTACATACAATGGTTTGTTATGATAAGGTGTTTCGGGTCTGGGGTCAACCCCCAGGCTGGAGCAGGAAGCCTACCAGGGATGGGCCAAACAGTGGCACCAAGCACCGAAGACGTCGTTTGCGTACCAGACGGCACTCACAAGACCTCCGGACGGCAGACCCCACCCTGCCTTCAAAGCCCCACAGGGAAGAACACCCCCGATGAGAGAAGGAGAAGCTGCCCCTCCATATAGGGCGGCGAAAAAAGCTAAGTTCTCAAGAGCATCTATCAGCACTATGTACCGGATAATCACCGGTCATGCCTTCGTAGGAGTGTACACGCAACGCTTCTTCCCTAACCACACACCGGAGCAGATCGCTTGCCCATGCGGCGAGCCGATCCAGACCATTGAGCATGTGCTCATGGCCTGTCCGCTCTACAACGACGCGCGCCTAGGGTTGTTCACGGGTATACCGCGGGTACGTTTTTCCATAACCGTACCCGTACCCGCCAACACCGTAACCGTTACGGTTACGGGTATAAACCCGTGCCAAATATATACGGTGTAAAACCGTACCCGCCATACCCGTAGTTTTCTTGTAACTGTGCTGTGCCATTCATGCTCTCACACTTCCACACTCTTATTGAGGTGGGCCAATTATTAGACACTACTTAATTACATTATACAAGTATTCATATATAACAAACGTCCCGCTCGTCCTCGTCAACTTGCTCGCGGACCTCGGTGCCGCTTGGCGCAGGCGACGCACTGTCAGCGCAGATCGCGCAGTTACAGTAGTCGGCATGGTCGCGGCGTGGTGGTTCCTGCCCTGGGAGCTCCGCGCGAGTCGTGCCCATCACACGCGTTTGCCTTAGGGCGCCGTCACGATTTCGGGCTGTTGACTCGTAGGCACGCGCGACGAAGCTGCACAAGTCGCAAGCGAGCGTGCTCGCAGCATCGTTTTGTTCGGAATCCCGGACTCGGCATGATGTGGCGAGGGTTCGGGTGGAACTTCGAGTGAGTAAGATCGTGCTTGCAGGGGCGGCAGGAAGGCGACGGTGGTGGTGTAGGCGTGGATCTGGCTGGCGGCGGCTGCGGCAGTTTGAGGGGCGGCGGTAGCGTGGAAGGCACGGCTAGAGGCAGAGACGGGGCCCGAGTGGTGGAGGCGAGTTCGTCGCCCACACACCGAAGTCTTCGCCGTCGACGCCGCCACCGCTGCCACTCATAGGTGGACGGGCGGTGCGCGCGGTCGAGGGGTCTGATCGGGTGGGGGAACGGACGGCATGGGGTCGTCCTTGTCGTTTTCAGGGGGCCCGAGTGGAGGCGAGTTTGTCGCCCACACACCGAAGTCGTCGCCGTCGACGCCGCCACTGCCGCCACTCATAGGTGGATGGGCAGTGCGCGCGGTCGAGGGGTCTGATCGGGTGGGGGAACGGGCGGCATGTGGTCGTCCTTGTCGTTTTCAGGGGGCCCGAGTGGTGGAGGCGAGTTCGTCGCCCACACACCGAAGTCGTCGCCGTCGACGCCGCCACCGCTGCCACTCATAGGTGGACGGGCGGTGCGCGCGGTCGAGGGGTCTGGTCGGGTGGGGGAACGGACGGCATGGGGTCGTCCTTGTCGTTTTCAGGGGGCCCGAGTGGTGGAGGCGAGTTCGTCGCCCACACACCGAAGTCGTCGCCGTCGACGCCGCCACTGCCGCCACTCATAGGTGGACGGTGCGCGCGGTCGAGGGGCCTGATCGGGTGGGGGAACGGACGGCATGGGGTCGTCCTTGTTTCAGGGGCCCGAGTGGTGGAGGCGCGTTCAACACCCACAACACCGAAGTCATCGCCGTCGACGCCGCCACTGCCGCCACTCATAGGTGGACGGGCGGTGCGCGCGGTCGAGGGGTCTGATCGGGTGGGGGAACGGACGGCATGTGGTCGTCCTCGTCCTATTCAGGGGCGGGTGTTGGGGCTCGGAGACGAGGGAGGTTGTCCGACTGGGGCGCTGCGGGTGGCGTCGCGGTGACTTACAACAACAGGCAACAGGCAAGACGGGGAGGAAACTGTTGGGGGGCAAGTTCAATGTGGTAACCCGCGGAATACCCGCAAAACCGCGGGTACGGGTCACGGTCTGTCACGGTGTGGCAGAATCCAACACCGCACCCGTACCCGTGACACCCGTGACCGTAACACCGCGGGAAAACCCGTACCCGTGAAATACCCTACGCGCGCCGAAAACACCTCACGGTTAACGGCCGTCTCCGAAACATCAAGCAACTTTTCAACCACCCCAAGCGGGTCCAAGCAGCCCTTAGATTCATTGAGGAGACTGGAGCCTGCGCGAAGCCGCGGGCATGGGACCCAGGATGAGAGACCGAAAGCGCGGCAGCCAGGCCTAGGGATTGACACGGGTAACCCCGGGGTAAAAATTTCCAACCCGTACCCGTACCCGTAAAAACCCGTGACCCGCCACAAGGGTACGGGTTCAAACGGGTACGGGTACGGGTTTGAACGGGTTGGGCGGGTATCTCTCACCCGCAGGGGTACACACACGGGTAGGCCCTCAGATGCCCCCTCAAACACAAACACGTGGGGGTACATGTGACAACCCAGCTGCATTTGCGTGCGAAGGGGCGTCGGTGGGGTCACAGTGCAGGCCCAGTTGCACGCACCCCCGCATTTGCGTGCAAGGGGGCGCTGGGGGTGGGGACAGCGGGCGGGCCCAGTTGGACGCACCCGCGTTTGTGCGAGGGGGCGCTGGGGGTGTGGGACCACGAGCGAGCCCAGTTGGACGCACCCCCGCGTTTGCATGCGAGGGGGTGCCAGGATGGGCCACGGGTGGGCATACTTGGACGCAGCCCCGGGTTTGTGCGAGGGGGCGCTGGGGGTGGGGGACCACGAGCGGGCCCAGTTGCACGCACCCCCGCGTTTGCATGCGACGGTGTGCTGGGGGTGGGCCAAGGTGTGGGGCTCTTGTCTGCCATCCGAATTGCCCTTTCAGACTTCCATGACCATGAACATGACGAATCAGGTCACAGTTTGGTGGGGCCCAATCGATACGAAGCAACCAGCATCTGAGGCGCAAGGGGCCGCCCGGGCCGGGTAGGGAGGATGCATCGAAAGCGGGGCGCTTCACACATGAGCGGAGCGGTCGGCCTCAATCGGAATATCCGGCGGTTGTTATTGGCAAGAGAATGGGGCGAGTCCGAACCGAAGGGCAGGTGAACAGGAGACGAAGAACACGCACGGGCGGACCAAGTCCGTCAAAGGAGACCAGTCGCACGACAGTGACTGCGCGCGGTGTTTGTTGGGACCTCCTCCGCAGCCGGCTACCCCTTTCCTTGGCCATCACAAGGCTCTCCAAGAGTGCAACCCAGCGGGCATATGTCTCTTTGTCCACCTAAAGGTCGAAATCGTGCAGGTGTTGCTAGAAATGCATCGTCAAGTCCAGTCACGCTGAAACTGTAGGTGCCACGTACTCATCCACAAACTTGCTCGCCATCTTGAGTGCGGCGACGGAGACGCGAAAACTCGCTTCTTGGGTGGGCAATGGTGCCACTGTTACACTCTTTGAGCCGATAGACATAAGAGGGGGTGAAGGTGACGTGGTGACGGGGCTGGGCGTTGTTGCACGCACCCCCGCATTTGTGTGCGAGGGGGCGTCGGGCACGGGTGGGCGTTGTTGCACGCCCCCGTGTTTGTGTGCGAGGGGGCGTCGGGCATGGGCGGGCGTTGTTGCACGCACCCCCACGTTTGTGCGCGAGGGGGCGTCGGGCACGGGCGGGCGTTGTTACACGCACCCCCGCGTTTGTGTGCGAGGGGGTGTCGGGCACGGGTGGGCGTTGTTGCACGTCCCCGCGTTTGTGTGCGAGGGGGCGTCAGGCATGGGCGGGCGTTGTTGCACGCCCCCGCGTTCGTGTGCGAGGGGGCATCGGGCATGGGCGGGTGTTGTTGCACGCACCCCCACGTTTGTGCGCGAGGGGGCGTCGGGCACGGGCGGGAGTTGTTACACGCACCCCCACGTTTGTGTGCGAGGGGGTGTCGGGCACGGGTGGGCGTTGTTGTACGCACCCCCCACATTTATGTGTGCGAGGGGGCCGGGTGGGCCACGGGCGAGCATTCACCCCCCGCGTTTGTGTGCGAGGGAGCGTCGGGGGTGGGGTTGGCGACTCGGATCAGTGATGCTGGGCAGTGGCCAGCACTGCCAGTCCGGTAGAGCCAGGCCAAAGGTCACAGATGCGATCCCACGTCGTCCCGCGTGACAGAGAGTCATTCAATAGCCCAAAGACTTCGGCTTCTGAATCTCTGCAACCGATTCCCCATCAGAAAAACAAAAAGAAATGAAGGTGCGAGAAACGCACTTGTTTACGGATCTGGCGTTTTCGCATGGCGTTGTAGTCCTCGTAGAATTGGTCAATCGAGCGTTCAGCCTTTGAGATCGCCTCTTGGCGGCGGGTCTTGGACCCCTCGTCGCGTGCTTTGATCTCTTCCTCCTGGCTCTCGCGCCATTCCCCGAGCTTGCAGGGGCCAAAAGAGTACGGGTACGGGCAACAAGGCAACAAGGCAACAGGTCAGCGACGCGCGTCGGTTGCTGATGCAAGGGTTTCTCACGCTGGGCGAAACCCGCCAAATACCCATACCCGCACCTCAGGGGTACGGGTTTTTGGAGGGTCAGAGGTCTGGCACCCTTACCCGTACCCGTGATACCCCCGGGTAAATACCCCTGCGGGTTGGGAAACCCTTGTCAATCACTAACTTTATACTCGAGAGAGATATCGAAACCATGCGGTTGCATTTACCGTAAGTTCTTTGCCCGATATCACATCAATGATCAATGTTCTGTTCTACCCACTTCCCTCACGGGTGCAACTTGGCTTCTGTGACCTCGGTGACGAACACTGCTAACCGACCTACAGGCTGATGAGGAGTTATTGAGAAGGCAAGCACGTGCGATCCTACGCGTATGCGAATCCGAGCAACCAGAGCCTCCAACTGATGGGCCACTGGCAGTGTCCTGGTATTTCATCATGATGTGGTCACCCGGTTGCTCACTTGAGTCCTCGTTACTTTCCTATCCAATGGTTCTCCTTGGTCCACGTCGGTGTCGGTGGCTGTTACTTGATAGCCGTCGGCGGACTGAGTGCCGCTTCTACCGTGACCGCTGGCAGGGCATGCTCAATCGGTAAACAGAAGGGGAATGGCACCCAAGAAGATTGATACGCGTGGCTTGGTCTACTATGACAGTGTTGCCAGTGGGACCCATCCGAGGCAGCCTGCACAGCCTGAGTGAGTTCGAGTAAAGAAGATGGTGGACCGGTGCTGCACTGACTGACAGCGCTGACAAGCTGACCCGCGGCCTTGCGGTCTGGCGCCGGGGCATCTTCTCATTCCTCATTCAGCCTCATTCCTAACGCTAAACATGCCCGCAGAGAGGATTATACACGGTGATCTATGGCATGGTGACTATAGCTAGGTTACAGGTTCTCCAATGTCTTCCTCAACTTCCTCAAAGCGACCGCGTTTTCTTCCTCAGCCCCTACGGTGATGCGCAGACATCCTCGCCACGAGCCGCTTTGTGTCTGTTTCCCCACTCGAA
>WTXF01000117.1:0-98301 GCA_022496215.1 Russula brevipes | reverse complement strand
GTGCAGATGGCCGGGACGACCGTGACCGAGGCCCATTACATCGGGCGTCATTGTATGGGTGCAAAGAGGTTACTCGCCGTAGCGCAAATGTACAGGCTCGGGACATCCGGGGCAAGACTCCGCTGCACTTCGTATCACTCCTCGGTCATGTGGAAATAGCCCGTCTCCTTCTCGAACGGGGCGCAGATGGGAATGCCGGCAATAGGCACAACCGCAGTCCATTGCATGTGGCGTCGGAGAATAGACAGTTGGGGGTCACTCAGATCCTCCTCGATCATGGTGTGGATCCGAGCCCGCGGGACACCCGTAGCTGGACTCCACTACATTTGGCATCACAAGGAGGAGACGTGACGCTCGTTGAGATGCTGATAAAGTCCGGCGCAGATATTCACGCGCTGAACAACAAAGGCCAGTCTCCATCCCAACTGGCACGGAGACTAGGACATGGCGATGTTGTGCAGCTGTTGTCAGAGCACGGTGCTCAGGAGGAATGAGTTGATCATCGTCATTATGAAACGGTCGCGATTACCGTACCCTAGTTTACGTCATTTCGTTTCGACATTTTTTTTTTTTTTTTTTTTTTTTGGATTCCATTAATGTCCGCTTTGAGCCGACCCTGTCGTCCCTGTTCATTGGCCCGCCTTGAAGCACGGTGGCTCCTCATAGGGGGAATGGGCAGGGGACAGGACGGCTCCGGGTGCTTAGCACCCATGTAGGACTTTACTAGTTTAGATACATGTATCGAGTTAGTTATAGCTATTTATGGGACCTTTCAATGCCGATTTCTCTCCCGGGAGCTGATGCTCGCTTTATAAATCAACGGTTATTCGATATGGCGGACGGGCATGCTAATTGCGTGCCGTGGGTTCAAGGGGGTCGTCCGTTGGATAGTCGTGAGCTGCGTGTGTGGGAGCGCGTGCTCGTACCGTTGTCGGGAGTGGTTGTGGTTGAGGGTGAGTTAGTGGGACGTGTTTATTGGGTGTCGAATCGGTGGGTGTTTTCGATGTACGTTGCCAGCGTGGTGGTCATGGCAGGGTTGCCTAGGAGCGTCTCTATGTTAAGTGTCTTTTTGAGTTTCTTGGCCTGCTGAGCAAGGGCCCATCTTTCGTGTGCGTATGTCGGGCATTCTAGCAGGAAGTGAGTCACATCCTCTGAGTCGATTCCGCAGGCGGGGCATCTAGCGCTTTCGACTTTTTTGAACCGATGGAGGTAAGCATTGACTGGGACATGGTTAATCCTCATTTGCGCGATCAAACTTGCGGAGCTTCGTGAGATATCGTGGTGACTGATTGAGTCGATGAATTTGCGTGATGGGGTTGAGGCGTCGATCTTCGCCATCTTCGACCCTCTTTCCGAGGTTCGCCAAGTGGCCTTGTGCTTGGCGTTCAGCTTGGTAGCCACGCTCTGCTTTGCGGCGTTGGGGTTGATCTTGAGTTTGCGTCTGAGGTATGGGGGTAGTAGTTTTTTGACTGATTGCATGCCTCTTGCCGCGGCCTTGGCCTCTTGGTCCGCTAGTTCGTTTCCTTCAAGGCCTTCATGTCCGGCTACCCAGCGGATGGTTAGGCTGTATTTGCTTCGTTTGCGCGCTTTTCGAATTTGCTCCCCAATTCTGTTGATCTCCCTGGCGATGTGTTGGCCTGGGCTTCTAAGATCTGATTGTATTGTCCCGATGGTCGCCTGGTTATCGACGCCGATGGCACATGTGGTGCGTGCGCGTTTCTCCGTTTTAATGAGGTGTAGTCCCAGCAATAGGCCTACCAACTCGGCTTCATGTACTGTGTGTTCTCCGTCTGAGCCTAGCTGGTATCGGAGGCATCGCGGGGCACTCCCCTCTCGTATCAGGACTGCTGCTGCGCCCACTTTGCCTTCCAGTGCCGAACCGTCCGAGTATACCAGTATCTCTTCGATCGCCTCGCTTGCCTCCGTTGTGGCGGTCTCCCTATCTTCGGCGATGATGCATTGGAATGGAGCTTGCCGTATTGCGCTGGGTGTCTGCTCGTGGCCGGGATTTTTTCCATTTCTCTGGGTTTTACATCGAAACGTCTAGCCAAGTTGTGGAGTGGGGAACGGTGTCGTTTTATCGTGCGGAGGTTAGCACGGGCTACGGCGCTGGCTAATGGATGGTCCGAGGGCAGCATCGCCATCCTTACCATGGCCCTATGGCACCATCTTTCGATGGTGAAAGGCGCTGGGGGGAGGTTGGCGCATGCATCGAGTGAGTCTGTCGGCGAGGTTCTGAGTCCCCCGGTTATGGCTAGGGTGCCTGCTCTTTGCGCGCTTCTGAAGACGTCGACTGCCTTCGCTGAGCCGCACGAATCTGTTTGCCTTCGAACGTTGACTTGCGAGAGCCCCCATACGTCCACAGCGTACAGGATTCTGGGGGTGGCTACCCCTATGAACAGTTGCCTGGCGTGCTTGGGCGTGATTCCCCAGGAAGGTCTGGCAAGGCGCCGTATCTGCGCTGCCCATTTCGCTCCTTTGTCGGCAACGCTTGCTAGCTGGGCTTTCCATTGTAGATGCTGGTCGAAGACGACGCCGAGGTAGCGCGTACTTTCGGAGGGTTGTACTGTTATTTGTGGGAGTACCAGGTCTGATCTGGTTTGCGTGGAGGCTATGTGAGCGAAATCTAACAGGGCGAGTTTGCTGTATTCGAGTGGGGAGTTGTGGGAGGAGGACCAGTCCATGACTCCGTCTGCCCTACTCATCATGTCTGCTAGTTTGTGATGCGCCTCTTCGAACGTTTCCGCAATGACTAGCATGAGGGAGTCATCTACGTAGGCGATCGCGTCTTCACTGGTGTCTTTTGGAATGTCGAGGAGGTCCGCGTTGTAGAACTGGTAAAGTACCATTGACAACGGGTCACCCTGTCCTATTCCGTTGTCAATCTGGATCGGGTCTGACTCGTAGTCGTCGAATTTGAGCGTTGTTAGACGCCCCTGCAACATGTGATCCACGAAGTCGGCATATCTGTTTGGGATCCGACGCTTTCTGAGATTCTGCACCAGCCTTGTGGGGACCGCGTTCGGGAAGGCGCCCTCGATGTCCAGGAATAGTACTGCGGTTATTTCGACATATATATGCATACACACCGTGTGCGCGGCAGACTGCTCTTTATGAAGATGACGAAAATATTTGCACGCATTTAAAAGAACCACAGCGATAAGGGAGGGCTCCTCGAACAAATCATAGATGCAGTTCGTAAGCTATCTCACGCATCAAGCGGTAATGTTGGCCCGAGTTGTTCGGCACATTGGAGGCCAATTCCGCTCCAAGCAGTACGGAAGAGTCAAGAGGGTATTTCTTCAGCGGGGAATAATAATAAAGGTAACGCCTATCTGCGTGCATGCCCATGCGATAAGTTACAGGTACATCAAATGCGTGGGAAGCAGGAAAGACACCGCCACCGCCACACGCCCCCGTCCGTTCGACTTACCAAAGTTTCGTCGTTGCCTCAGGTGCGATGCGACTCTTGATTAACTTGATGATCCATAGGGGCAACGCGCTCACCGCGACAATCACCGCCACTTTCCACCCAAACGGGCTAAACCGCGTGGAGACGACAAATGATAGATCTGGACGGCCAACATAAAGTAAGAGGTTTTAAGAGCTTAGGGAGCGTAGGCGGACGCACCAAAATATTCGGAGGAAAACCATGCTAAAGGCATAGATACCGAGCGTGACGACCTCCGAGATGATCATGTAAACGTGCCTGCAGGAACAGTAAGGACCCTCGACAAGGCCCCCGTAGGGGAAATGGAAGGAAAGGACATATCAGATCGTGATTTCCAGTGCGACCATGATAAGTTCGTTCAAAATTAACGCGGTGAATGAAATGGCCACGATATTCAGAAACTCGTTTTCAAACAGAACCACGGCTATGATCATGATCGCGCGCCTGGAAAGACAAGCCAGGCTGCCTTCCTTCTCTGCGATAACGAGTGGAAGCACCTTGGTAGACGCTGAGAAGACGGCCTGCATAACCGAAATGATAAGCCCGTGGTGGATCACGAACTGCGCCAGCTTCGCCGAGCGCCGGTACGAGTTGCGGCCGTGCCAGAGCAGGAGCTTCGTCAGGTAGCTGAACTGCGTCACTGAAAAGTCGGCGGCGAGCGAAGCCTGCTTGGCTTCTTTACCGACAATCCCGACACCTACGAGTATCGGCAGGAAGTCGTCGTCGTCAGAGCGGGTTGGGGATGAGGCGAGGCGAGGCGAGGACGAGGTAGCGCGCAGAATTTGCCTCGCGGTCGCGCAAATTGTGCTTGTAGTCGTCGTAGGCTTCCTTTCCCATCGTCACGAGGAGTACAAAGGCGAGCGGAGCGATGTATGTCACGAGGAGACCTACCAAAAGGGTTGGCAAGAGGGAAGGAGAGGTCAGATCTACTCACAGCAGCGACACTGGAAAGGAAGCGCGAGCGCACCGGTTCTGAGGGCAGGAACGAATTGGGATAGGGCGACGAGGAGGAAATAGAGGTTGAAGAAAAACTTGAATTGTTCGTAAAAGACGGTGGGAGGAACGTGAATACGTTGTACTTTTGATTGCGGACAATGTTTGGCGGGAACCTGCTCTGCAGTTTCTCTTTTTGAGATATCGAATGAATCCGCCTTCGGAAGACGCATATACGCATGTCCACGCACCTGGCGGTCGTAAGGGTACAGTCCGAGATTTGTCCTTCGATCCTCTCCGCAACGTCGATTGCTACATGCGCAAGTCCATGAGGTCATAACGAAGAGCTGATGGCGACTGGTAGACAGACCTGCGAAACTGCGTCGTGAACCCTCTTAGCGTTGGTGGGCCTATCATCCTCATCGTACAAGAAGCCGGGATCGCGCTCTCCCTCGCCAAGCAGCGTCGCCTCTTCCTCAGGCGCTCCCTCGCCATAATCGTCTCTCCGCCGTCCCTCTTTTCTCCTAGGGGACGAAAAGGAAGAGGAAGGAGACGCGGCAGCGGCGGCGGTAGTGTTGAGAGGAGCACGCAGGGGCATGGGTGAGCCCGTGTGCGAGCCGGATGCGAGGGTGCTGGTGACAGAAGTGGGCCCGTTCGGTCGCCGATGTTGGGCCGAGTCGGAGGAGTCGAGGCACGCGGCGTGGCCGTTTCGCTTCCTAGATATGCGGAGCGTGTGTAGACGGATGTCTAACATAAACCGAGGTGCCGACTCGTCTTGGGAGGGGAGAATGGGAAGGTGGGATTGAGTAGCACGTCACAAGGGCTGCAAGTAGTGTGGCCCGGAAGCGCTCGGCTGAGGTTGGCTTTCCTTTTCTGCGATGAAGAGTGTCCTGTAAGATAGCGCTCACCCTAGCATGAACAGTCATGCGCGGTTTGTAAATAAGCATATATACGCGGGGAAATGGTGCATAAGCGCGGAAGGGTGCGCACCTTGGCCAGTTCCTCGTGGAGCTCCAGATACGACAGCGACAGATCTTCGTTCAGATCGCGGTGGCACTCTAGTGAAAATACGGGCGCCATCGTGTCAATCGTCGCATAGCCGATCATGCGATCATGAGCCATCCCCGCCAGAGCGCAATCGCACAGAATAGAATATGAATGTGAAGACGGAATGCATGACAGAAATGATGAGCCCGAGGGTGGATCAAGGACCGCGCCAGCCTGGTCGAGTGCCAGTACGTATGGCAGCCGTGCCTGAGCTGCGCCATTGAAAAGTCGGCCGGGAGCGAACCCTGCTTTCCTTCTTTACCGACGATCCCGACACCTACGAGTATCAGCAGGAAGGGGTTTCAACGGTGAGCGCTTGGATACAATAAAAAGGGGACGCACTGGGCAAGGACTGATATCGGCTGCTTGGGTTACGCTGACGTCGTTCCTGCCATCCCCAATGCAGCAGACGCGCTTCTTCGAGAAGCTGCGGATACGTCTGGCGACGCCTGCTTTCTGGGTTAGGCGAGCACACGGGTGCTTACTTTTGCCAGTGAGACAGGCACGTGATCCGTTAGGCGCACGAGCGAGTCGCCGTCGATGACGCGATGGCGAGAACATGGCCCAAAACTGCGTGCAAATAAGGCTTTTTTTCTCTAGGGGAATCTAAATAAAGCCCTGTGAAGTGTTAAACAATTATGAGAGTTATTTCTTGGAAAAACTTAATAAAAAAAAGTTTAACTAATTCTAAGTAATTTTAGGCAAGCCAAGCCAAAAACAGGCCAAAAATGAAACAAACTTAATCTCCATTCTGAGTTTTTTCTGTGGACTATTTTGGGAAAATAAAGTCGGATAATTGTTTAACACTTCATGGGGTTTTCCTTGGACTTTTTCTCAGAGAAATGCCTTATTTGCACGCAGTGATGGCGCAGAACAAACCACGGCGCTTACATTCACGTGTCTGTTCTCACACTCACGACTCGGGAAGTCCCGGGTGACGACTATCGATTTCGATGGCAGCCTATGACACCACTGCCACCAACTCGGACTGCCTTCGTCCTGGCTTTTGTGTCCTCAGTAGAACAATAGGCCCTTTCCAGCCGCGTTCCTCCGATCCGGGACATGAGTAACCCTCTACAACAACCCGTTGTCCAGTCTCTGTTCGACGCTGCTCTTGAGCAGTTTGAGAGGCAGACAGGGACAAGCCTCGCCCAACATCCACTCGCCGAGAAACTCGAAACATGCGACTCGATCGAGTCCATCACTGATGCTCTTACAGAGCAAGCGCAGGACTTTCGTCGATTTCGAGGCGATGGCGGAAAGGCGATGGGGTGCCTCAAGGGGGTGGTCCACGTGTTGCATTCTCTTTCCACCGACGGAGTCCTTGGCGACGGTATCGGTCTGGTGTGTCTCATTTATAATACTTGCAGACTCTCATCGATCTCATCCCTGGTGTTTGTCCTGTAGCTGTTTCCACCTGCGACAACTATATTCACTGGCGTTGGTATTCTTCTCTCTGTATGTGGCCTCCTCCCTTCCTACCTGTGGATTCTTGATCATGTCCAATATCTTAGGCGATGAAGGATGTCGGTGCAAGCTACGATGCGCTGGCGACTTGTTCGAATCTATTCAAGCTTTTCTCAGGAGACTGAACATTTACCGTCGCAACAAACTCAATCCAGCCATGTGCGAGATCATCGTCAGAATACTGGTCGAACTCCTCTCTACTTTTGCTTTGGCGACAGAAGAAATCAATCAAGGGCGATTCCGTAAGTCTTTCCTGGTTTGTGTCGAGCTTAGTGAACCTAATATGAGGCAGTCAAGTTCGGAAAGAAGCTTTTGCACGAGTGTGATATCGAAGCTGTGACACAGAGGTTGGACAAGCTAGCTCGTGATGAATCTCAGATGGCGATAGCAGAGACCCTCGAGGTCGTCCATGGGCTTGTACAGAATATTAGTGTAGTCGAGGAGGGTGAGCGAATCTTACTCTGTTCGTCGCACGACCTCTCACGACTCGTGCTGTAGACAATAAGGCATCGAAGGACAACATCCAGAAAGCTCTAGGTACGTTACCCTATGAAAACATGTTAATATACGTTGTATCTTACCAGTTCATAGCGATGGTGCATGAAATGGCGAGCGAAATAAAGCAGTCGAGGCGTCAGTCATATTCCCCGATTCCAGCACCGTGGTAAGAAGTACTGAGTAGTATATTAGGTCGCGAGATACAAAAATGGCTCTCACCTCCAGATCCGTGGAAGAACTACAACATCGCACGTGAAAGTCTCCATCAAGGAACTGCCAGATGGTTCACCGAAGGTGACATTTTTGCGGAGTGGAAATCAATCAGTTCCCTCCTGTGGATTTATGGAAAACGTCTGTCCATCTGTCTCCGTTCACAAGGTTGGTGAAACTGATGACACCACAGCGGGTTCTGGCAAGAGCGTCCTAAGGTACGTGAACCATCCAGTATTTCCGCTCAGGAGATCTCATTTCTTCACAAGCTCCGCCATCATCCAAGATCTGGAAGAGAGCCTCAGCGACGGATCAACCTCAATGGCATTCTTCTTTTTCGATTTCAGGGACGACGAAAAGCAGACCCGGCGAAGCTTGCTTTCATCCATTCTCGTTCAGCTTTGTAGCCAATCCGATGACTACTACGACGTTCTTTTCAAATTCTATTCCGAACACAACCACGGCTCGCGACATCCAAGCAACAACAAGCTTACCGAATGTCTGAAGAAGATGCTCAACTCCCAACGAGACAGTCCCATCTACATCATAATTGACGCTCTAGATGAATGCCCGAGCCTTGGCTCGCCTTCTGAGCGCGAAAATGTGCTGGAGGTCGTGACGGAGCTTATTGATTTATGTTGCCCAAACCTGCACATCTGCGTAACGAGTCGCCCCGAACCAGACATCGAAGCCATTCTCTCTTATTCCGCGTCTCGTTCTGTGTCTCTTCACAGCCAGGATGGGCAAACCAATGACATCAACAACTACGTCCGCGATTTTGTCAACACGGATCGGGCTATGCGAAGGTGGAAAGCTCAGGATAAGGAACACGTCATCAACACACTCTCCCAAAGGGCTGACGGGATGTAAGGCATGACCCACTAATCATTTCGCCACATTTCTTACACTTGTCGTACAGGTTTCGATGGGTTTTTTGCCAGCTTGACTACCTCCGGCGCTGTTTACCTCCACGGATCCGACGCGCTCTGGATGAATTACCCGAGACCCTGGATGAGACGTACGCACGCACGTTACAGGATATTAGCAAGGCAAGACAGGAGCACGCATTCCGCCTCTTTCAGTGCGTTGTAGTGGCGTCTCGGCCGCTTCGTGTTGAGGAGCTCGCGGAGTTTCTCGCATTCGAATTTCGGGGAAGGATCAATTCCAGACTTCAACCCGGATTGGCGCCCGGAAGATTCAGAAGACGAGGTGCTTACCACATGCTCCAGCTTAATTATGACGGTCAAAGTAGGCGGTTCCCGGGTCATCCAGTTCTCCCATTATTCTGTCAAGGAATACTTGATATCGAGGCGCATCGCCGAGGCAGGACATGCTATCTCCCAATATCATGTTGTCATGGTCCCTGCCCATATCGCCGTCGCCCAGGCCTGCCTCGCTGTTCTCCTAAAATTGAGTCCCAATTCCAACATAAGTACCATCGAAGCCGTCCCTCTCGCCCACTATGCCTCCCAATACTGGTTGGACCATGCGCTGTTCGAGAATGTGTCACTGGACATCCAAGACAGCCTGACCGAACTCTTCGATCCGAATAAGCCGCACTTTGTGGTTTGGGCTTGGATATGTAATACGATTCCCGGATTTTCACTCGGAACAGCCTTCAACGGCGTGTCGCGCCTTTTACAGATACCCTTGGATGATAGAGTATTCCGTGATTTTCGGGAGGCGGGGGTGGGCACGGTGATTGGGGTTCACCTGACACAGCATCCTGGGTCAGTTACGCCTGCACCCTGCGTTATTTATTAGATCTGAAAGAGATACCTCTGTATTACACAGCTTCGTCTAGCAGACCGCGCGCATGCCAAAGCCCGCGCCAAAGGGAGCTGGACTCCGCTGCGTCGGGACGAGCATGATGCACACTTGGGCGATGTTTGTGTCATATCGAAGGAAAGTAAAAATGTAAATGCCTGGGACACCGGCGACTCGACTCCACTTTCATGGGCGTTGAACAATAGATATTTGGAGTTTACTTGGATCCTTCTCAAATATGGATCCAACTGCAGGGCCCGGGACCGCCGCGGCAGGACGCCGTTACATTGGGCATCGAAGAGAGGGCTTCCAGGAGTTTGTCGACTCGCTATTTCCCGTGGCGCTGATGTGGAGGACCGGGACCACTTCAACAAGGCGCCACTGCGTTTCGCGTCGGAAAATGGGCATCTAGAAGTTGTTCGGGTCCTCCTCGCGCACGGTGCAAATGTCCATTCCACTGACGGGTTCGAATTTGGCAAAGCACCACTGCATTGGGCGTCGGAAAATGGGCATCTAGAAGTTGTTCGGGTCCTCCTTGCGCACGGTGCAAATGTCGATTCCCGGGGTGGCTCCAATATGACACCGCTGAATTTGGCGTCGGAAAACGGGCATCTAGACGTTGTTCGGTTCCTCTTTGCGCACGGCGCAAAGGTCGATTCCCGGGACGGCTCCCACAAGACACCACTGCATTGGGCGTCGGAAAATGGTCATCTACAAGTCGTTCGGTTCCTCCTCACACACGGGGCAACTGTCGATTCCCGGGACAGCTCCCACCAGACACCATTGCATTGGGCGTCGGATAATAGGCATCTGGAAGTTGTTCGCTTCCTCCTTAGGCACGGTGCAAATGTCGATTCCCAGGACAACTTCAACAGGGTACCACTACATTCGGCGTCGGAAATTGGGCATCTAGAAGTTGTTCAAGTCCTCCTTAACCATGGCGCGGATACCAGTTACCGGGACAACGACAACATGACTCCGATATTCTGTGCCTTGATAAGTGAACATGAGATAACTGCCTGTGTCCTTGCAAAACACGTCGCAGATGTAGATGACCGGGGCGACTATAGCCGAACCCCATTGCATTGGGCGTCATTGTATGGGTACAAGGAGGTTACTCGGATTCTCCTCGGCCGTGGCGCCGATGCACAGGCTCAGGACGCCAGTGGCAAGACTCCACTGCATTTCGCATCACTACGCGATCATGTGGAAGTAACCCACCCCCTTCTCGAATTGGGTGCAGAGGGGAATTCCTGTGACATGTACAGTCGCACTTCATTGTATGTGGCGTCGGAGCGCGGATATTTGGGAGGAGTTGCTCAGATCCTCCTCGATCATGGTGTGGATACGAGCCCGCGGGACACCGGTAGTTGGACTCCACTACATTTAGCATCACAAAGAGGAGACGTGAAGCTCGTTGAGATACTGATTAAGTCTGGCGCACATATTCACGCGCGGACCAATGATGGCCAGTCTCCGTCCCAACTAGCATGGAGACACTGTCATAACGATGTTGCGCAGTTGTTGTTGGAGCACGGTGCTCAAGAGGAATGAGTTAGCCATTATCATCATGGGACAGTCGTGGATACCCACAGTCCCAACACTTCGTTTGGACATATACATACATGCATAACACCGCGTGCGCGACAGACCGCTCATTTATGAAGCAACGAAAATATTTTCACGCATTTTGCAAGAGCGCTCCGGTAACATGACCCTGGGAAGTGCGACAATAACGGGACCCTCGGACCAGCTCACAGCGTGGACAGCAGGCAAGCCACCGCCGCACACCCCCGTCCTCTTACTAACGTTTCGTCGTTGCCTCGGGCGCAATGCGACCCATTATCAACTTGATGATCCATAAGGGCAAAGCGCTCATCGCGACAATCGTCGCGACTTTCCACCCGAACCGCATGGAGACGATAAACGATAGATCTGGAGGAGTAATGCAAAGTCACAGGTGTAGGAGTTCAGGGAGCACAGGCGGACGCACCAAAATAGTTCGGGGAGGAAGACCATGCTAAAGGCATAGATACCGAGGGTGACGACCTCCGAGATGATCATGTAAACATGCCTGCGGGAGAAAGGATTCTATTCAACGAGGCCCCGTGAGAGAAAAAGAAAGAAGAACAGGACGTACCAAATCGTGATTTCCAGTGCGAGCGTGCTAAGTTCGTTCAAAATTAATGCGGTGGATGATATGGCGACAATGTTCATAAACTCGTTCTCGAACAGAACAGAACGAGGGCCATAGTAAACGCTGATCATGAGCCAGATTTCGAATGTCTTGTAAGATAGCGCTCGCGGCGCTCGCCCCTAGAATAAGCAGTCACGCGCAGGTGAGCGCGAGTACATAGAATATGCAGAATATGTAATGTAGCGAGGCGCGTAGACGCGGAAGGGGTACGCACCTTGGTCAGTTCCTTGTAAAGCTCCGGATACGACTGCGCCAAATTTTCGTTCAGATCTCAGTCAAACACCAGTGAAAACACGAGCGCCATCGTGTATATCGTCACATATCCGACCATGAGCCACCCTCGATAGAGCGCGATCGGCGCAAAGTAGAAGGTCGATGAGAAGCCGGCCTGCATGACAGAAATGGGGAGCCCGCGGTGGGTCACGAACTGCGCCAGCTTGGCCGAGTGCCGGTACGAGTTGCGGCCGTCCAGAGCAGGAACTTCGCCAGGTGGCTGAACTGCGTCACCGAAAAGACGGCGGCGAGCGAAGCCTGCTTGCCTTCTTTACCGACAATCCCGATGCCTACCAGTGACGTGTATCAGCAGGAAGAGGTCCTTGGCGGTGAGCGATTGGATACAATAACGAGGGGATGCGCGGGGCACGGACCGATATCGGCGGCTTGGGTTACACTGACGTCGTTCCTGCCATCCCCAATGCCGCTTCTTCGAGAAGCTGCGGATACGTCTGGCGACGTTGCTCCTGTTTTCTGCGAGGCGAGCACGGCGGGAATGAGTAATGCAAGCACGTGATTCGTGAGGCGACCTGAGCCGGCATCGCCTCGCTGCCCTCGTAGACCCCACCCTACGATCGTGACATGATTTGGTGGTGCCTTGCAGTCCCTATCTGCCTCAGTTCGCTTGCGCCATGCGACGATCAGAGTGCACAGACCTTCGCGTACCTCTCTTTTCGAACCACTGCAGTCGCCTTTTTGGGCGGTACGCGCAGTTAATTAAGACTCTCGCAGGAAGGTGAGCTCACCGGGACTGTATCGCGCAAGGTTCCTGACCATGTGCCTCGTACACAGAAACCTCATCTACACCCCCATTCTGGGCTGTCGCACGGGAAGGCCGAGAGCAACGTACTCTGGCGAGCTGGTCGATCTCTTGATCCAACAGCCGTACCTTCGTCTGCGGGTGACCCTTCATCGCTGACCGTGGTCTGGTCCTGTGTACATAACAAGGCCTGAAGCAGAGCCCGCATGAGAACGGAGTCCATCCTTAGCACGTTCTCCGCCGAGAGCGACTCGACCGTTGGGCCTTGGGCACTTTCAATTGGAAGACACGCTACCTGGGCTGCTGATCATGAATGTGTCAATGAATGCGTGAATGTTTTTAGTGGGCGCATGCGCGATAGACAGGAATTTGAATCAAAATGGGGGTGATGCCTCTTGCGGATGCACTACACTAGAACTGCGTGTCATGGCTGAGGCGTTCCTAGTCGGAGAGCAGCTTCTGCATCGCTAGGACATGCGGCTTCCAATCCTGAGCAATCCGACGCGGGACGTTGAGCGGCGTGCATTCGATATTGCTCAATTATTCAGAAGCGATTGCACTGCCTGACACAGCGCCATGACTTGAGTTCAACTCCTTCTCTGCGGATACTCGCAAGGATTGAATACATATGTGTGATCCTCTCGGACCTTAAGGTTAGCAGTTCTATGGCACCCGATGCCGAGAACCAAGACATATCAACAGGGACCAATATGGATGCAACGTATGTACTCCTTCACCCAGCTGGCACGCAGGCCTCAATTGTGCGCTCTGAACACAAATCTGGTGTGTACAGTTCGTATGTCGTGCTTTGTGCCGACACTCGCCAGATGAACATCGCAGTTTATGATTATTTTGTGCACCGCAGGTGCATTAGGAATTCCGGATAGCGGCGGGGGCCCATCTTCCACTACGTCAGCAAGACAGAAAGCATGGGTGACTCATTTCGCATCACAAAGGGAAGACATGAAGCTAGTTGAGATCTTGCTGAAGTCCGACGCAAAAAGTCACGCACGGACCAACGATAGCCGGTCTCCATCCCAATGGCATCGAGACACGATGTTGCATAGTTGTTGTCAGAGCACGGTGCTTAGGAGTAACGAGTTACTCATCATCATTGCGGGACGGTTGCGATTACCCTTACCCTGGTTTGCATCACTTCGTTTGGACAGATATATGCATACACACCGTGTGCGCGACAGACTGCTCTTTTATGAAGGAGACGAAAATATCTGCATGCATTTAAAAGAACCACAACGATATGGGAAGGTTCCTCGAACAAATCATAGATGCAATTCGTCAGCTATCTCACGCATCAGGCGGTAATGTTGGCCCGAGTTGTTCGGCACATTGGAGGCCAATCCGCTCCAAGCAGTACGGAAGAGTCAAGAGGGTATTTCCAGCGGGGAATAATAATAAAGGTAACGCCTATCTGCGTGCACGCCCATGCGATAAGTTACAGTACATCAATGCGTGGGAAGCAGGCAAGACACCGCCACCGCCACACCCCCCGTCCGTCGCCTTACTAAAGTTTCGTCGTTGCCTCGGGCGCGATGCGACTCTTGATTAACTTGATGATCCATAGGGGCAACGCGCTCACCGCGACAATCACCGCCACTTTCCACCCGAACCGCGTGGAACGACAAATGATAGATCTGGAAGGGAACACAAAGTAGAGGTTTTTTAAGAGCTTAGGGAACCGGCGGACGCACCAAAATATTCGGGGAGGAAAACCATGCTAAAGGCGTAGATACCGAGCGTGACGACCTCCGAGATGATCATGTAAACGTGCCTGCAGGAACAGTAAGGACCCCGCATTCAACAAGGCCCCCGTGGGGGGAAATGGAAGGAATGAAAGGACATACCAGATCGTGATTTCCAGTGCGACCATAATAAGTTCGTTCAAAATTAACGCGGTGAATGAAATGGCGACGATGTTCAGAAACTCGTTCTCGAACAGAACGAGGGCGATAATCATGATGGCGGCGCCTAGAAAGGAAAGACATGTTAGGTTGCCTTCCTTTTCTGCAATAACGAGCGGAAGCACCTTGGTAGACGCTGATCATGAGCCAGATGAAGAATGTCTTGTAAGATAGCGCTCGCCCCTAGAATGAACAGTCACGCGCAGGTGAGCGCAAGTACATAGAAGATGTAAAGTAACGAGGGGCGTAGACGCGGAAGGGGTACGCACCTTCGTCAGTTCCTTGTAAAGCTCCGGATACGACAGCGCAAGACCTTCGTTCAGATCGCGGTCAAGCACCAGTGAAAACACGGGCGCCATCGTGTAGATCGTCGCATATCCGACCATGAGCCACCCTTGATAGAGCGCGATCGGCGCAAAGTAGAAGATCGATGAGAAGACGGCCTGCATGACCGAAATGATGAGCCCGCGATGGATCACGAACTGCGCCAGCTTGGCCGAGCGCCGGTACGAGTTCCGGCCGTGCCAGAGCAGGAGCTTCGTCAGGTAGCTGAACTGCGTGACCGAAAAGTCGGCGGCGAGCGAAGCCTGCTTGCCTTCTTTACCGACAATCCCGACGCCTACGAGTATCGGCAGGAAGGGGTTTCAACAATGAGCGCTTGGATACAATAAAGAGGATGCACAGGGCACGGACCGACATCGGCTGCTTGGATCATGCTCACGTCGTTCCCACCGTCCCCAATGCAGCAGACACGCTTCTTGGTGAAGCTCCGGATAAGTCGGGCGACGTCTGCTTTCTGCGTAGGCGAGCATCGGCACGCGACGACGGCGGAGAGCTTCGTCGAGATCTCTATGAACTCATTCTTAAATAAGTTCAGGCAGAGCTGCAGAAGCGTGAGCAAGGCAACACGTGATCTGTTAGATAGAGATCTCAACCTGGAGCGATTCGCCGTCGATGACGAGACAACAATCAAGTTTGTTCTGCAAAAAGTCTAGCTCTTGCTGTGCCTCTTCAGCAGTCTTGACTAAAGACAAACCAAACGTAAATCACATCGCGAAGAAAAAGGGGGGAAAGGCCTCACGCTTGGCGACTGGTGAATATACTGATTGCGAGCGACCAGCTTGGTCGAGATGCGATCACCGTGGCCGTCTCAATCTTGTCCCCGGTGAGCATCCAATCTTGATTCCCGCGTTCCGTAGCAGCTCAAGTGTTCCGCGGACATCATCCTGCAGCTTATCCTCGACACCCGTCAGCCCGAGTAACTCGAGGTCACGCTCAAGCGTGTCCGCGACGACAGCCGCCATCGCCTCATTGCGACCCTCGACCCGTACGCTCGCGGCGTGGTGGCGCGCCTTGAAGTCCCCGTAGGCCGCCTCGGAGAGCTTCCGCCGCGCGACGACGAGCGTGCGCAAGCCCTCGCGCGCCATGTTAGCGCTCTCCTCTTCAAGCCAGTCGTTCCGTTGTACGATCCGCGCCATTACGACGTCCGCGCCCTTTTGCAGGAAGGTAAGCTCACCAGAGGCGGTATCGCGCACGACGATCCCCATGCGCTTCGATTCAGACGTGAACGGGAAGATTTCGAGAACGTCGTAGGCAAGCGTGCTGCCGGAAGGCGTGCGGAGTTCCATCCGCGTGCGGTCCCGGAATGTGAGGGTCACACCAACGGACTCGGTCCACTTAACGATGGCAACCTCGTCGGGTGAGGAGGCTTGTAAGTGACCGAGCCATCGTCATTGGTGACAGGAGTAACCTAGAAATTATGTCCCTATCAGTGGATGCAGACTGGCTTACATGAAGAACGTACATTGTGGCAGAGTGCGAGGCTGAGTACGACATCGCGAACGCGCGCAGACATGTCGCGGCGACCACGAGTGGCCAACTGCACGCCAGTCGACAATGACCCGTGTCTTGCATGGGTCGTTCCTTGATGAGCGTATCAGCCAACAGGGCTTGGACTGGCAGAGGAACGACTCGCCGTCTGCGCCAAAGGCCGTGCCGAGTTGGTGGACAACTTCGTCCATTGCGTCATGACCGAATGACATCGTTCCCAAATGAAGTTTCTTCATTTCCATCTCTGTCGAGGAAGGCTATTATTCAAGGGAACAAGGCGAGAATTAGGAAAGTGAGATACCATTCTGGGTGAGAGTGCCGGTCTTGTCGCTGAGAAGATACTCGATTCGGCCGAGTTCTTCCGGTAAAGTGCTCGTGCGGACGATCGTGCCCGGGATCTCGTTGTCCTTCATGATCAGATGCGCATACACCGTCTTTCCCATATCCAGGTTGACCCGTAAACTGAATAAAAGATCAGTGTTGCCCAATTTCGTGGATACACAGAGACTTGCCTGATGGGGATGATCGACGAGAACAGAATCAAGAATCGGAAAACGTAGATATACCATAATCCACGGAACCCGTTCAGTGCAACGAGCGCAACGGACAGTACGAAAGAAACCGCACAAAGAATCTTTCATTCACAGCGTCAGCATAGGTTGGTTCAAAGGGAGGCCGAGAGCGACACGCCTTGGCAAGTTGGCTGATCTCCAAGTCCAACAGCCCAACTTTCGTTTGCGGGTGACTCGTGTTCATCACTGCCCGTGTCTCCGGTCCTGTGTAGACCACAAACCCGATAGCAGAGCCCGCGGCTAGCACCGTGTTCGCCCATAGCACGTTCTCCGCCGAGAGTGGCTCGACTGTCGGCACCTGGACCATGGGCACCTCGTTGGAAGACACCCCGGGTGGCGTATTGATCGTGAATGTGCCAATGAACGCGTGAATGTCTTTGGTGGGCGCATCCGCTGCAGGGATAGGAATGTGAACAAAAGAAGGATGAGCAATAACCCTTTCGGGCGCACCGTAAATATCCGCGTCAAGGTTGAAAAGCTCCTGGTCGGAAGGCAGCTTCTGCGTCGCTGGGACAGCGACGCGCAGCTTCCAGTCTGTCTCTCCGTCCAGCTGATCCGTGCGGATGAAGCACGTTCCTGAAGAGTCGGACGTGCGGAGGAGAACAAGATCGGCGGGCACCCGCTGGTTCTTCTCCAGCAGGACGAGATCGCCGACGCGGATGGAGGACGACGGGACGGCGCGCGTCGGTGGCAGGTTGCTTTCAAGCAGAGAGTGCGACAGCTCGTCGTCGTCAGAGCGGGATGGGGATGAGTGCGAGGCGAGGACGAGGTAGCGCGCAGAATTTGCCTCGCGGTCGCGCAAATTGCGCTTGTAGTCGTCGTAGGCTTCCTTTCCCATCGTCACGAGGAGTACAAAGGCGAGCGGAGCGATGTATGTCACGAGAAAACCTATCAAAGGGGTTGGCGAGAGGGGAAAGGAGACGTCAGATCTACTCGCAGCAGCGACACTGGAGAGGAAGCGCGAGCGCACCGGTTCTGAGGGCGGGAACGAATTGGGATAGAGCGACAAGGAGGAAATAGAGGTTGAAGAAAAACTTGAACTGTTCGTAAAAGACGATGGGGAGGAACGTGAATACGTTGTACTTTTGATTGCGGACAATGTTTGGCGGGAACCTGCTCTGCAGTTTCTCTGTTTGAGATATCGAATGAGTCCGCCTTCGGAAGACGCATATACGCATGTCCACGCACCTGGTGGTCGTAAGGGTACAGTCCGAGATTTGTCCTTCGATCCTCTCCGCAACGTCGATCGCTACAGGCACAAGTCCATGAAGTCATAATGGAGAGCTGGTGGTGACTGATAGACAGACCTGCGAAGCTGCGTCGTGAGCCCTCTTAGCGCTGGCGGGCCTATCATCCTCATCGTGCAAGAAGCCAGGATCGCGCTCTCCCTCGCCAAGCAGCGTCGCCTCTTCCTCAGGCGCTCCCTCGCCATAATCGTCTCTCCGCCGTCCCTTTTTCCTCCTAGCAGACGAAAAGGAAGAAGAGGAAGAAGACGCGGCGGCCGCGGCGGTAGTGTTGAGAGGAGCACGCAGGGGCATGGGTGAGCCCGTGCGCGAGCCGGATGCGAGGATGCCGGTGGCAGAGGTGGGCTCGTTCGGACGCTGGTGTTGAGCCGAGTCGGAGGAGTCGAGGCGCGCGGCGTGGCCGTTTCGGTTCCTATATGTGCGGAGCGTGTGCAGACGGATGTCTGACATAAACCGAGGCGCGGACTCGTCGTGGGAGGGGGGAATAGAGAATTGGTGGGATGGAGAATGTGCGATTGGCGTGCCCCGGAACGATCTTGGCGTCCTCGAAGGGTTTGTGTTTGTGAGGCGCGCGTCACGAGGGCTACGAGTGATGCCCGGAAGCGCTCGGCGGAGGCTGCGAGAGCTACGGCGAGGCCGGAAACCCCGAATGCTTTTGCTCTGGCTTCCACCACTACAAGAGGCACCCCACTTCCACTGTTTTCGTGAACAAAGTAGGACGTCTAAAGATGACCAGGGAATACTGAGAGAGGGGCGATGCCCACAACGTTCAGAGGGCTAAGGGGCGGTGGAGGCCGATCTCTCTGAGGGCCTGTGCGCCTTTTCTGACCTGAACAATTTGCACCGCATACATCGATGACCTTGTGCTGTCTCCATTTACGACTGCACCATGATTCTGCACGACTTCCGCGTTCATCACTGCAAGTATCGTAATATCGTAAATGATCGTCCCTCAGAGTTTTCAGCGGATAAAGCGGTCACGTGGGGTAACCTCACGTGTTGCATCACCTGGCAATTTAATATTCAAAATGAGTCCATCGAGATCTAAGCACTCCAAGCTCTCCGCCGTCGTCGCGTGTGGGTGCTCGCCTACGCAGAAAGCAGACGTCGCCCGACTTATCCGGGCGCTTTACGAAGAAGCGCGTCTGCTGCACTGGGGATGGCAGAAACTACGTGGATCAGTGATCCAAACAGCCGATGTTGATGCCATGCCTGCTTGCCCGATGCATTCCCCAATTACTGTACCCAACCACCCACCGTTGAAGCCCCTTCCTGCCGATACTCATAGGCGTCGGGATCGTCGGTGAAGAAGGCAAGCAGGCTTCGCTCGCCGCCGACTTTTCGGTGACGCAATTCAGTCACTTGACGAAGCTCCTGCTCTGGCACGGCCGCAACTCGTACCGGCGCTCGGCCAAGGTGGCGCAGTTCGTGACCCACCGAGGGCTCGCCATTTCTGATATGCAACGATCTACACGATGGCGCGTGTGTTCTCTCTAGTGCTTGAACGAGATCTGAACGAAGATCTGGCGCTCTCGTATCCGGAGTTTTACAAGGAACTGACCAAGGTGCGTAGGCATTCAGACTTGAAACTATCTTTCAGGCTATCAAATACTGTGATCAATTCATCGCTGTTTTCTGCACCACTGAGCCAGAAACGCGACCCAAAAATTACCGCGTCAAGCATTTGGCGATAAATCAATGAACGATCTTGTCTCCTACAGTGACAAATCCCCAAAGGCATTCCCGCAAGTTCTGCTTCAGCTGCTGTCTTCCAAGATGACCACCAGCCACTGCTTCCTCCAATACTGTCAATACGTCAAAGAGTACATTGATGGGATGGTCTCGTAGCAGATACGGAGATAGAAGATACCAGGGATGCTCACTAACACTGAAGACATATATTTCCACGTTACAGACAGCTGCGACCACGAATGACAAAGCTATAAGACTATGATAATTATCTTACGAGAAAATCATCACATTGGAACAAATCAACGCGTTCGTATGTCGGGGCTCACAGCGTAGTTGCCAAAACATGCGGTGTTCTGTTGAGAAGTACAAGAATTCTCCTGAGTCCGGCCAATGTGCGGTAAAGTGCCTGTAGTTGAGATCGGGAACAGATAAGGAATCGAGTCGAGAGGAAAGTCAAGAAGCAACCCGTGCTTTCTGTCTCGCCGACCTAGTGGAAGATAGGTCCCGCCGCTACCGGGATGCACTTGATATGTAAAAACTGCGACAGCTTCAATTGATCGCACAGCGAGCGATGGCACGAAGCACGATTTACGAAGAGTACATACCAAACTTGTGTTCAGAACGAATAAATAAGGCCTGGGTGTTAGTTGGGCGAAAGTGTATGTGCGTTGTGTTCATGTTAGTCCTCGTTGCTATGTCTTGGATCTAGGCGTCGGAGCTATGGAACTGCCAAACTTTCAGGTCCGAGAGGACCACACGTATGGTATTCAATTCTTGCAAAGAGTATCTGCGGGAGAAGGCATTGAACTCAAGTCATAGGCTGTGTCAGGCATTGCAATCGCTTCTGAATAATCGAGCAATGTCGAATCCCTGCCATCAACTCCCCGCATCGGATTGCCCGGGGTTGGAAGCCTCATGCCACTGTCCTAGCGATGTAGAAGCTACTCTCCGACTGGGAACGCCTCAACCATGACCCGGAGTTCTAGTATAGTGCATCCGCAAGACTCTTCGCCTTCATCTTGATTCAAATTCCTGTCTGTCTATAAAGAATGCGCCTGATTAATGACATTCACGCATGCATTGGCACATTCAAGATCAACAACCCACGGAGGCAGTGTATTCCCAATGAAAGTGCCCATGGTCCAACGTCGAGCCGCTGTCGGCGGAGGAAAACGTGCTAAGTGACGAACACCGATATCGTTGTGGGCTCTGATATCGACTTGTGATTACACAGGACCAGAGACACAGGCAGCGATGAACAAGGGTGACTCGCAGACGAAGGTTGGGCTGTTGAATTTAGAGATCGGCCACCTCGCCAAGGTGCGTTGCTCTCGGCCTTTCTGAGACAGCCCAAGCTGAGGGGAGTAAATGAAGTTTCTGTGCGCCACCTTTCGAACTCTCCATTGCGCTTGGTGCGTTGAGCTACCATGGTCGAGCCCTCCCCCACTTCTGGATCGAGGAACGTGGTCAGCGTCTTGCGCGATACCGTCTCCGGCAAAGCTCACCTTCCTGCGAGATGGCATGAATGTCTTAACTGCGCGTATCGCCCAAAACAACGACTGTCTAGCAAAGGAGAGGCGAAGGTCTGTGCAGTCTGGTCGTCGCATGGCGCAGGTAATCGAAGCGTCAGACAGGGACTGCAAGGCGCCACCAAATCATGTCGCGGTCGTAGGGGTCGAGGGCCGCAACGAAGCGATGGCGGCTATTGTCGGCGTGGACACGCTCTAGCGCGACTGTGAGCTGACCGGTATCGAGGACACGCCGCAGACGATGCCCGCGGGACACCCGAGCTGCTTCGGAACGTGGGAATCGAGACTGGATGCCAACGGATACGGTGGTTACGGTGGTTGTTGAACGCTGTGGTTGTTCTCTCAGCCGTCATCGCGTCTGGTGCGCCGAACGGATCACGTGCTTGTCTCACTCTTGCCAGTTGCGGTTTTTGCGGACTTTACATCACGCCGCTTCACAAAACTCTGGCACTGGCACCCGATAGTGACTCCCGAATACCGTAGTCACGGTAATATGGAAACTGTAACGAGGGTCAGGGCTTCGAGTAGCATCAGGAAGAAAACTCATAAGCCTTGGACTCATAAATGCGAATCCGCAGTTGGTTGCTAGGCTTTTTATGATCCACAGGACTACCGAAGCGAAGAACGTTGCTGACTCCAACCTCTTTGGGAATCTATGGTACGAGCACAGTAGTGAGACCCTGTAGCCGGTACTTACTTAAAACTGAATAATGAACACCTACCGCTTCCAACTTGTTGCCATTTTCATTGTTTACTACCCGCCACTGGGCCGCCAGATGTGATAATAATTTCTTCGTACTGAACTGGCACTGGATCGACCCCACCCAGGTCTCACCGAGTCCGATGTCACACCTTGAAGTATGGTTTCGTCTTCTCGCGTCAAGACATGGCATACTGTAGCTCACAGAAATCTTCTTCTAACCTAATCAGAGGTGGATACTATTACTCTCTGCGCGGCATCGGGCTTTGTAAATCCTTTGCTCTCGTAGTCGCCTAGCAAACTGCGCAGTCTGCACCCGCGTCCCTTGAGATCCATTGGTTCCTTGGCATTCTACCGGTGAACTACGCAGATGATCTTTGAGACATCGCTCCAGGCGATAAAATAACATCTCTCCGTATACGAGGCATGAATGAATATCCTGGTTCTTTTTGATAGCCGTCCTTAACCATCCTACAAAGTGCTGCAGTTTTTCGGATAACTTTGACCCATATTTTGGTCCGCAGCAACTGAATCCCTCTTGGACCTCATTTGCACCCCCACCGCTCCTGCACTATCCCCCAGCTGCCTCAGTGCGGAGCGCACAACGGCAGTGGTGGTCATCCCATGCCTCCGTCGATCGTTTCGTTCGGGGAGTTTGAGGACACGTTGGGGCTCCCGAATTCATGCCCTTTCAAGTGCTTTTGTGGAAATGAGGTCGCAGCGCTCGCAGCATTTAAGGCTGGCACTGCACTGCTGCAGAGGCCTTGGTCAGAATTACCGATACATAGTATCGCTAGTCTCTCCTCCTTGTCACACATAGGGTGCTGAGATATGCATAGCACCAACCCCAAGTCCCAGTTCGCTGTGGCCTCGTATCATCGAGTCTGTGCCCCTCTTTTGCCTGTGCCCTCTTTTGCTCGATTCATGGTTTTGCTAATTCCAATCTCGTTTTCAGACGCTACTCTCGCCCCTGGGTGCCAGCGTATCTCCACCCCCCACCAATTGAAGAACATATTCCGTCAAAGCGGCTTGGGTTAGCTATCGCTCAGATAGAATCGAGCTGAAGTTGAAATGAGGTGGAAAGGCACGATTGGACATCCCTGATTGAACATGGGATCGCTAATACGGAGCAGTCACCACTACGCTCTTCCTGGTCGTTCTGGTGTTCGGCGGGGGGATCACCGTTCTACAACATTTTAAGCCGCTGTCGCAAACGTCGTGTCGCTCTGCCCAGCCGGTTGATCATGACATAGAATGTGGCCAATTTTGCGATTTCCAATCGGGCTGTGTTATACAATGTTCAACGCCTTCCACAAGCTTTGCACGGCAAGTCATTCCAAAGTTGTGGTGGTTCGAGCGCAGGGGACAGAACTGGGACAGTGTCGGAGTTTGAACCATTGGTCTTGTCCGTCGGCTGGGAGCGAGGCGGGTACTCGTCGCGGTCTCGACGTCTCATGAAATCCATCATCTCACTGCCAGCAACCTCGAAATCCAAAAAATTTAGAACTTTCTATGCGATAAAACCCGCCCCAATATGCTTGCGTAATGTGTATCCGACGATTCTCTGTCCTCTGCTACACATTTTCTCCTCAGTCGCCACCCAAAAACGTCACCAGCATTTGCAACCTAACTAACGTATCGTGAAACCAGACAACAGAGAATCCTCTCAGCGGCTCTCACGTCCACAGGGGGCCTGTAGTGACCACGAGCGAGCGGCAACGCTGCGATGGGCGCGCTTCCCAACCCGCCCGCGCAACTCACCGCTCTAGCTGGACCGACATGCGTCTCCGAATACCTCGCGCCCTCCGACCCCAGTGCATACACGTAGCACACTTTCCCTTTTCATATATGTATCGTCTCCTCCCCTGGGCGACAAGGCAGAAAAACATCTGACATGATCATAGAGTAATCGGACTCTGCACTAACTGGGAATCGTCGCTTTTCAAGTAGCTGGATATACGAAGTCAAGGAAGTTGGAAGAGAATGAGAATGAGTGGCATCCGCGTCACGTATGCATAACGCTACCTGATCCTCGTTATAGTTTTAAATTGCACAGACCCTGCAGCCTCCGGGTGTCTGATATGATGCTGTGAAGCCTGAAAAAGAAGGGTAGACCATCTGGGGCATGTCATGTACGTACGGGAATCATTGTTTCATCCACCGGCACGTGCGTTTGGAATATCATCGATATCATCCTCGGCCTCGGAGTCGGAGTTAATGCTAGCAAATCCGCAGTCGTCGCGAGGCCTTTACCATATACAGGACTACTCAAAGTAAAGTAAGTTCAATTGAACTTCTTTGGGGATCTATGGTACGAGTATGATGAGACCCTGCGGCTATGGAAAACTGAACAATGAAAATGTTTTTGGCCATTTTCATTGTTCTACTGTTGACCCTTACAACCAGTGGTAATAACGCTGCGTACTGGTTGGCATTGGACCAACCCCATCAAGGTCTCGTCATCGAGTGCGATGTCACACCTTGAAGTATGGTTTTGTGTTCACATTTCCAGACATGACGTACTCCTCAGTGGCGGATATCTATTTTCTACACAGCCTCATACTTTGCCACCTCTCGCCCTCGTAACGCCCAGGGGAACTGCGCAGTCTCAGGTGCGCGCCACATACTTGTGATATATTATATTGCTCTCGTAGCGTTTCAGTGAACTGCGCAGGTGCTTTTGGCGAATGTGTTACATCACTGTGACGTTAAGGGAGCGGTCGTTATGATTCTAGGGGAGATGTTGGGTCAGACGAGGTAACATCTATGCGTTTACCTGATCGTTTTTGATGGCCGTCCCTAACCATCCTACTAGATGCTGCAATTTTTCAGATAACTTTAACCCCATATTTGAGTCCGCAGCAAATGAAGACCTCGCTTGCGCCGGGACGCAACGCCGCCGCTCGGTGGACATTATGTTCATAACGCCCCTCTTTATCATTGGCCCACTATGCATAGCAGAAATCGTATAAAGGGAGCCCATTGCTCCTGCACTATCCCTCAGCTCCCAAGAAAGCAATCTACTACTACAGTCCTCCGTCATCTACTCTCCACAACAATGCTCTACAAACCCCTCGTCTCTTTGGTCATGGCCTTCGCTGCGGTGAGCAGCGTTGCCGCGTCTGTTACCCCAGCGGGCGGAGAACCGCACAAAGGAGCGCCCAAAGGCCCGTTTGATCACGCCAAGCTTGGGCCGATCTCGCCGTCGAGTTGCAATGCCACGCTTAGTTGCTGCGACCTACCTACGCCACCAAAGAACATGACAGGGGAGAAGGCAGGGAAACCCGACTTTCCCCCAAGCCCCCAAAATGTTACTGTTGGGGGATGTAGTGACTTGGACATCAATGCTATTAGTAAATGGTATCGCTAGTCTCTCCTCCTTGTCACACATGGGGTGCTGAGATATCGCACAGCGCCAAACCCCAGGTCCCAGTTTGCTGTAAACGCGATCCGGAGGGTCTGTGCCTATCTTTTTCTCGACCACTGGTTGTTGCTAATTCCTACATTGTTGTTTTCAGACGCTACTAAAGCCCATGACTGCCAGCCTGTCTCCCTCAACAACACCAATTGATGAACATAGTACACTCAAAGCGTCTCGGGTTGGCTATCGCGTTCGGATGGCGGATGGAATCGAGCTGAAGCTGAAATGAGGTAGAAAAGCGTGGCTGGACCATTTTCCTTAAACGATACATACACGGCCACGGTACCCTGGATGTATTAATCGTAAAACAGCGGCACTTAGCGGTTCTCATTGTGTCGTTTGTCAACCTTCGTTTGATTTATACCTACTTGTTTTGCCTGTTTTTCGGGTGAGATGTGATTTTGGCATGTTTCGCCTTTTCGAGACCGATGCACTTTGAGTTGTATTGGTGCGGCGACGGGAGAACACATCGCGTGCAAACCCTGCCGAGTTGCTGAAACTTTTTATTTTCGCCATATGGGATGTTGCGTGTTGGGCGTGAGACCCTTTCTTCCCCTCCAACACATCCGCCACTGAGAGCGGTGCGAAATGGTCGACACTGTGTTCTCGCATACATGCTGGCTCTCCATCCTATCGTGGAGAGGGCCGAGACGCCAAGCCACAAGCGTCGTACGAGTAGCCGTGGAGGAACGAATCGAGGTACTAGTATGAGCGCGAGGGAATTGGACCAGTTCCTTTCTTTGGGAGGAAACGAGAATCGTCTTTTCCAGGTAAAACCGGCATCGGGGAGATGGTCGAGGATGCCGCTGATCGCTTCCCTTAAGGTCTGAAGGAGCCTCACGATCGCCCTTATCTGTCTCTCCAGCCCACCCAAAGAGGTTCCACGTACCATCCAGGGTTGTGATTTTGTCCTTATTTTCCACGTCACGGATCAGTTTCGGGTGCAGGAAATTTGCAGAGACCCAGCTCGTCCTTAGGTACTCGTCGACGGTCCTAACAGTCTTGGCCACCTTGTCGTCCTTGCTACCCTCTCGCTCTCGTTCTCGATGGACGTCCGCGAGGCGGTTGATGACGCACTGCACTCTTCTCTATGTCGAGTCAAGTTTCGCTGTCAGCGCCTCGCGAAGTTGAGCACTTCGAATCTGCGCATCACGTATTTTTCTGGTGCCACCAAGATAGATCGAGCACTTGAGCCATGGTCGAGATCTCCGATTCAGCGGGCGATTGCCACTCGTATTCCACAACTGCGAGAAAGAAGCGCCAATACAAACGCGAGCACGTCGTTCCGTTTTGTCCAGGAAGGCACCAGGAGCGCACCAGAATTATCGCTTCCTTTTCCCTTGTGGCGATTTCCCAAACTCCTCTGCCCCACTTCGACTTGATCGAGCCGGCAATATTGCGGACGAGCGGTGCGGTTCCAGTTCCCTGTCTTCTCAAAAAGTAATAGAAAGCCCATTTAATAGCATCTAATTTTTGCGATCTCCAAATTCAAAGTCATCGACAGTGAGTTGCACGTGCCCTTCCATCATATTGCCAGAAATGCCGGATAGAGGGCTCCGTCCCATATCGTGGCTGGGCATCCTGAACAGGTGCGACGATACTGAGGAGATAACAATGCGCGCAGATGACAGTCACTATGGTGGTAGTTGTCGCGGTGCCGGTGTCGGTTTTAAAAAGGAAGTCTGACAGTCCTAGGAAAAACAGGATGTGAGCGCTAGTAAGCGCTGGGACAAGGTCGACCACGAGGACCATGCGCCATCCCTCATACAGGAATTTCCGTATGTGCATTTGAGAGGATGATTGTATCTTTGAAAGACGTTCACATATTCACGGACCCATGCCGCTGACGGACTGGATCTGATATTACTGGGTTGCACGGCAGTTCCTTAGCCACTTTGGAATATTTCACACGTACACGTGATGATCCAAAGCCCACCAGCTGACTCGGAACTGGGCAGTGCTTCTGTTCAAACACTAGGCGCGTTGACTATGCATGCGTGGATGTCCGGAATGACATGGCGTGTATTTCACATATTTACATTCACTGGAGACCCCACTATGCTCCAAAATCAAGTCGGTTGGGACGTGGCCGTAAGGCTACCTGCGACGTGGGAAGATTAGGCGGCAAGTCCGAAGGGCCTTTGGTGAGTACTGAGTACTGAGTGCCTATGGTACCCTCAGCGAAGAACGCAAGTCCACGATTGCTAGGCCGAAAAAGACTCGGAAATCATTCGCAATGATGACGATTCAAGAACATAGATACATCGTGACCTAGGTTTCTCTCCTCTTTCACTTTGGACCATCCGGATCTCGTTCGCACTCTGGTAGGTAAGCTTGACCGTACCAATCATAGATTGCGTAGTACAAGACCGATTGGAAGGGGAGACGTAGGTGGCGTACGACCCTTTGGGGTTTGGGGCAAGACAAATTACCCCTGTGCGTAGACTGTATTCTCGCATAGTTGAGGCAAGGCGTGTTGATGGCATTCGCCGCTCCATATGGGATAACTCGCCCCGCGGTAGGGAAGATTGTATGAAAGCAATGTCAGCAGCGCGGAGATGGGACGAGGAAGGGTCTCGTCACTCTCGTGAGAAGACGTGAGACCAATGGAATGTTTTGAACTCAGCACCGGCATTTACCGAGGGCGACCGGCTCTGGGAGAGATCAACATCGTCATCCTCGCCCTTCATCAGCCCCTCCACCAGCCCTGCTCGCAGGCACGCTTGAGGGACCCACGAATACCTAAACCATGGATGTGTCTCATATTTTTAGTGCAGAATTTACTGCCAGGCGCAACAGTCAAATCGACTTTTTTCCAACCGACGCCCAGAGACGTCAAGACCGTGATCCTCATTCCTAACTCAGGTGACCAATCTCTGCAGCCACAATTATGTCGAGAAACCCAATACGCCGGTAGTTGGCCACCAAAACGAGGAGTTGTTCTCTTCATGATGGTCTAGATCTCAGATACGCAATTCGTTGGGGAAGAAGCACCGTGCCTGGGGTCGAATCGCCCCAATGTGAAGTCACCCTTGTCTGTTTCTCTTTCACTTCCCCGCAAAGCACAACGGCGAACGCTTGGAATGACTACCTCCTCCTCCCTCCTTTTTCTTCCGGAGGAGATCATCCTCAAGATCCTTGGATGCGGTGACTACCGTGCAATATTGGCCTGTAAACGCGTGAGTTACGTTCCGTGTATATGATTTTGGTTTGTACCTCCCTGAAATACCCGGTGATCAGACTTGCAGACGGATAAATGACATCGTCTCCGGCTCCATCAGTCTACGCTATTCGCTCGGGCTTTCAGCCAGTGGCATGCAGCATGGTTCTTGTGGTCCTTTTGGGAAACTGCAATGTTTGGAAATGCTTGCGGCACACGAGACCGCTTGGCGCACGCTATCTTGGACAGATAATGCTCCCGTGAACATGGTTGTTGGTTGGCAAGAGCCCGTTTCCGTGTCTGGGAATGTCATTGGATTTCCCCAGCAATCTGACGCGCCGCACAAAGAGCTCCTGCTCCTCCGCGCGCCATCGAAACTCCGTAACGTGATGATGAAGACTTGGAAGCTTCAACTTCCGTACGATACACAAGATTGTTGCATTGACTCTGCGCAGGATTTACTCATTTCTCGTTGTGGGCATGTCACCTGTATTCATCCGCCGCATTTCCATTCTCACTGCTGCTACTTTAGGGTCAAATCCTTTCATGTCCGATCCCTTTTAACGGGGGAAAAGCATCCACTGACGCAGGGTGTTGGTGTCTTCAACGCTACAAACAGTTGGCGGTACCGCGTCGGGAGTATGCGCATCTGTGGTGACAATTTCGCCGTTGCATCCGAGCAAGGACTGTACATATCCGTCTGGAACTGGAAGTCTGGCGAACACATATCAGATTTTGTGTGTTCTTTTTTCCTAAACGAAACGATATTTCATTATCTGACCATGAGCCAGATGGCATCGCTGCGGTCGTCCGTCTTTACCTTTCTCGATGAACATCACATCCTCTTTCCGAGTTCGATCGATGACGGGCTTTACGTATATGATATCCGCGCCATGCCGCCGATCAACATGAGGAAACAAAACCTGAAGGGAACACACTGCTTCGAAATTTCTGTACCCCAATCGTGGGGCCATGAAGCACATCACACCATCGACCTCACCTGTAACTCGCTTGCAACAGGCTCAGGTGCAACGATGGGCCCCTTCTGCACAAACTCACACGACCGCATGATATCTCTATGGATAACTGTGGGGCTGGACCCAACAGGCGCACACACAAACTGGGGACAAGACTGTCACGAAATCCACGTGCGCGCGCACACGCTTCTGATGTGGACGCAAGCACACCCAGCTCCACCAAATGCGTGCGTCGTCGTTCCATGGTCAGCGTGGAGCCCTGCGGCAGCGCGCGTCGTCGTGCCGCGGGTAGACGACAGCGCCTTGCTGTACATGTGTCCGTCGCAGCCTAGATTTTCTGGCTGCGGAATGCGCATTGTCTCTCCGCCAGTGCTGAGCGACGGTACATACACTATCTCTGTCACGGACTACCACCCCGCTCGCGTCTTTCGTGCTCGCAAGCAGAAGGTCCCAACGGTGAACGCAGAGTCCCGTAACAAGCCTGTGGTTGCCCATGCGGAATGGAGCAACCCGAGTGCGCAGGATGGCGGTTACTCCCGGGGTCGATCTAAGAGTCTACCCCTCCCCACGGTGCGGGCTTTTTCTTCGCTGTTTACATCCCCAATGTATCACCCACTCCTTTCAAACTTAGTTTTTTGGCACGCCCAACCGTCACGCCTCGTCTGCGATGGAAGTGATAAAGAACTTATTCTTCCTGAGATGGCATGGTTCCCCTCAGGAACTGGAGAAGACCTGCACCACGTGTGCTACTCGAGCTACGGAAAAAAGGATGCAGTACCTCGAAAAGGATATCCCGCTCCCGGTCAAATTCTGGCACAGCACTTCGCAGCCAGTTTTCAACCTGTTGTGCGAAGATGCAATATTATTCTACACAGTGCGTCCCCACTCAGTGGAACTCCCCTCACCGACCACTTAACCATGGAACAGCTCGTTCCCGAAGGCGACACAATTCAATACGCACATTGGTATACGTTTTAGATTCCTAAATAGAATATCATACCCCAACTTTCACGGGAGCTTTTGACTTTCATCCATCCGACGCGTGCACACTGTTGCGCTTGTTTTTATGCAAACATCAAGACGCAAACCAGTCAAACTATCATGGACTCAGGCTCTACGGAACTCCAATTAGTGGCCGGGCCCAATGGGCGGAACCACACAACCCGACCTCCGGGTTGAATTACACCAACTATGAGAGGTGTTCCAGTACAGTAGTGGAGCGAATCCACTCTTATGATCGGGGTCGGCGGGAACACAAGTAGACAGCCTGAAGTTGTACATTTCAGCAATGACTGTATTTGGGACTATTGCTGTAGGGAGGGCCAATACCCCGCGAGTCAGGACATTTTACGGCCATGTCGATGCTGTTACTGTTATATATTTTCCTGGCGCCGTTGAAACTCCTGATTGCGATATCGATGACTAAGGCAGGCGTCATCAGGAACCAGCACGGGTTACATAAGCGGCTAACCCTAGGGTTCAGCTTACGTAAGGGGGCCAATTTTCGAGGTTTGGCCCTACACGCATATGGCTCAGGTGTCCAGACTCAGTTTTTGGCCATGCAGAGGGTGTAGTATTATAGTCAAGCAGAATATATTCATACTTGACAATGTGATTATTAGAAATACCCTCACTTCTGGCTAAATAAACCGACATGCGTGATATAAATCAGATGGCCTATGGCCTAGGGCATAACACTACGCCTTACTTCTGCGATGATTTCCGGGGGTAGGGTTCGATGGCTGTGATACTTTCGGTTTGCCCATACAGCTTGTGAGCCAGAAAGGCCAGCGTGATATGCTGAAATGAAGCGTGCAGACTGATTTGCGTAACTAGAGAAACCTTGAGAGAAACAGTGCAATGAGGCAAATAGGATTAGAAAAAAAAGCGGACGACTTACTGCCGAATATGTAGGAGGGGGATGTCATCGAGGCACTGGATGACCTTCCTCTCCATCTCATTGATTGTTGTCGCGCGCCCTGCCATACGGAAGCGGAGCTTTGCCACTCCCCAGTACTGTTCAACGAAATTCAATTCGCAGTGATACTTCGGATAGAAGTCACATAAATGGCCACAGGACTCGACCAGCTCTTGAAGCTGGGACTTCTGAGATACAGAAACTGGCTCTTGCAGCACCTTTCCTTTGCGGCATTTATCAGGTCACTGGGTATTACATCAGCACTCCAATAAGTAAAAACTGTCACGTGTATGATCACATGGTATGATTACATAAGGGTCCAAAATTGCAGAACAAAAAACATAAAACTCTTTCATTCAAGTCCCAAAGTGAAAAAAGTACATTTAGTTCAATAATATAGTATTTTTACTTCTTCTCTATCAATACTGTAAATATTTAAATTCTGCCAACTAGATATTGTAGAGGGACATTATATCTACCAATCCTAGTTACCAGAAATACCAGTTTTCGAAATGTGATGAAGGAGAAGCAGGAGCATCAGATGGGCAGAATCCGCTTATGTAACCCGTGCTGGTTCCTGATGACGCCTGCCTTATGAGCTGGGCCGTGTCACAGGAGTGTGGGAATACCGAATCCGTAAGACTGTAATGCCGTAAGCACCAAACCGTGACGTTGGTAACTTGGTAGTTGACGAGTCCCAGCCCAGCCTGTTTAATGCACCGAACACTTGGATCCTGCTCAGCCCTTGCGGTACTTGAAAAGAAAGCCCAGGCGTTTGAGGAATCCATGATGCATGATGGGCAGTCCAAAGTCCACCCAGTGACTTGACTCGGACTTGGGTCGACAGTCCGAGTCTTTGATGCATTTACGTGCTCTCCGAGTCTGTGGCAGTGTGGTGGGTTTCTGGGTTTCGTTAGTCTAGCCATTTCTGTTATCTTTCTTTGTTCCCCGTGTCATTTAGCGATTTTCATTATCCTCCAGGTGCTCTCTCCCGCAAGGGCGGCCGGCGCCTTCAGTTTCCTGGTATCGGGGTCCTTCTCCGCCTGCGTAACTGGGAAGATCGCCGGTCGAGCGTTGTACTCGGTGGCAGGTAATAAAGGGCTTTTAGTGTTGAGTCAGTTCAGAATTCACACAGCCCTCACTTACAAGGTACTTGTTGGGTATACAGTACAGTGCGTGCTTAGAGTGTGTTGTACTGGTTCGAGCGGTTGCCGCTTTCTGCACTCATTCTGTAATAGCCCAATTCAGTGATTCTCATCCAACGTCCATAGGATGCTCGATAAAGCACCTCCACCTCCGAAGTGATCTGGACATGGACAGAAGCAGGACGTTATGGAACTGTAGGATGGCGCGGCGCCCTTTACCAAGTCCCGCATCACCGAACTGTCCTAATTACCTGCACGCGGTACGTTCCACTGGGCAAGTCCAGCCCCACTTGCGTGACCGTCACCTGGGCTCCCCAATGGGAATGTAAGCGCTCAAGTCGGCAGAGACCCGATGAATTGGACACGGGCACCATCGACGACCAACTGCGGAAGCGAGCTAGGACAGAAGCGCGCGGGAGCAATGAACATGGACCCCCAACGAAGATGGACAAGGACAACTCAGGCGGGGGTGTGAAAGTCTCGAGGGGACATGGGGCGTTCTGCCAGTGCGAGGCATCATAGCTTCATCCATGGCCCGACCTCAGGCTAGATGCGCCTCGCCCGCTTGTGTTTCACGAGGCCTAGTAATGCCGGCGCTCGGGTTAGGCTCGGGTTCAGGCAAATATATGCTGTATTGTAGCCTCCTACTAGGAGTCTAGGAGAGGGCAATATCCCGCGCACTGGTTTTGGTTACCAATGAAGGCATGCCAATGCGCCGACGGATTGCCGTTGCCCCTGCGTCATTTCTGCGGAAAACCCCGCATCCACAGTCCCGGGCATCCCTGGATGCCATTTGCGTCGCTACCGAAATGGCAATGCAAAGTACCACCATAGTTGGCGTGGAACTCCGAAGCCGAGATATATCAGGGGATCTTATTGAACGGTCTCGGGCTCGACGGGGGCGAACCCCCCCCAACCCCACTGATATCTCGTTGCGGAAATTTGACCGTTCGGCCACCTATAGCCGGCGTCATAGCAGATGCATACGACGATCCTGACTCCACCCTGACCAGGGGGTTGGTATGGGAACTTGGCGCAGTCGATACGGGGGCTTGGATTTACGCAACGGGACTGGGTGATGAGAATCGCAAGCAGATTGCTCAAGCGTTGAGGAAGAGCCCCACGCAGCGGTCAAGCCGAGGCTAGATGTAGCGCATGCGTATAGGGTGCGTGCGTGCGGGTGGGGTGGGAAGTGAGGTGGATGGGCGACATGCCGTCAACGTCTGGCATCATGTTACCTGTTGGGGAAATGGGCGTAAATGATGGAAAAATTTGTGAGGCGGATTTCGGATTTGTGGTGCTCCGATGGCTTCAAGTTTAGGTGCTGGGAGATGCGGGTTCACATCAACATAGATTGGCCACTGCATCCATATGCTACCCTGAACCGCATCTTTTCAGTAGGACAGCCCACGATGAGATAAGGCACTAATTGACACTGGCTGTCCTTCGGATGAAATATACTTCTCAAGGAGAGTGAGCCCCGGGACCAGCGGCTACGAACCTGTCGGATATCGCAATAGCATAGTTGTACAGCAGGCCCCACTTCAGGAACCTTGGAAGAGTGACTATTGAGGTCACCAGATGTGGGTGAAGCACAGCAAAATGGGCGGCAATACGTGTGTGACGGGATCAAAAGTCAATGATACGCGGGAGCCGTTTATGATATTTGGAGGAGCGCTGAACCAGTCAAGCCAGTCAAGTGCAAGTGCCGTGTTCCGCAGCGCAGCGCAGGCAGTGATGTGATAAGCGCCAGATATATTTGATAGGGAGCGGGCCGGTGGGCCGGGCCGGCGTGAGAGGGCGGATGCGGACTCGTCGGCGCCGGATGGGCGCTTGTCGGCACTGGGCTTCATTCTGAGATCTTCACTTCTCACCTCTTGCTTTACTACACCTACTTGCAGCTGATCGACATTCGGTGAGCCCTTATAATGCACGATATAACCATGACTGTTGCCGCGTTTTGACGGCGCTGACCGTTTGGGTATACGTCGCAGATCGAGACAGACGACGAAATAGAAGCACGACGCACGCACGCACACGGGCCACACCCAACAAATTAAAGTTTATCGTCATTGAAAGAGACAAGACGACGACGATTTCATCGCATGGCAGCCGGGAAGCAGAAAGCTACCGCCGTGCCTCACGCACCTCCGCCTGCAGCTGCTACGCCGGAAACGCTGAGCAAGAAGAGCAAGAAGAAGAAGCGTGCAGCCGCAAGGGCGCGCCGGGACGAGGCCGATGCCCTTGCCCCGAGTGACACGCTCGATTTCGGGACGCTGCCAGCCCCCGACGAGGGGCTCGCCGAGGCCATAGCCGCGGTGCTCGAAGCGCCGCGGGCAGCGGCCAACGGCGGGGCGAACCATCTCGGGGTCGCAGGCGCGGACGCGACGGCGGCAGCGCAGGCCGAGCTGCTCGCGACGGCAAACGAACTGTATCAGCGGATGGATGCGGGCGGGGGTGGGCTACGGCCTGACGGCGCGTATTGGGCAGCGCTGCCAGCGCACATTCGCAACTTTGTACGAACCGCCTCCCTCTCTCCGCCGTTGCGTGCTGCGGGTGGTAACGAGCGGGCCAAGGCGCAGGCTATGTACGCGATTGCACAGCAAATGGTGCAGACGGGCGAACAAGGCGAGGGTCAGGTACCAGGCCAGGCCGTCGTCGCCGGCGATGCGTCGGAGCGAGAAGTGACGGCGGCGGCGGCGGGAGGGATGGTCGCGGGATGGCAAGGCGACATGTCGCTGCCAGTTGATCCGTCGTTCTTTGCAGATGCGGCATTCACTGCGGCACTCGAACAACATGGGGAGGAGAGCAGGATAATAGGGGTAGGTGTCGGAGTTGCCGAGGTGACGAAGGGCGAAGGAAGGGACGAAGAAGGGACATTCAGCCTGACGTCTGCTGTTGGCGGGGAGGCGGAGGGGTCGCCGGCTCTGGAGGAGACGGGCCGAGGCCGGGGGCGACGGCGATCGGTGGGGCCGGAGGGGTCGCCGGTGCCGGACGGGGGAGCGACCGGGAAGTTCCCACGGGGGACGGAAAGTTGCTGACGAGCGCGGTGGTGAGCGATTTACTACCAAAGGCAGAAGCAGCGGCGGCGGCAGCGGCAGCAGCAGCAGCAGCAGCGAGACAAGCAGCAGCAAAGGCAAAGGCTTCCGCACTCACAATGCCCTCCCAGACAAGACAGCCATCCTCGAGAGCCCAGGGCAAGCAACCAATGAATTATCCTCCCCCTCCTCCCTCCGCGACCACCGCCACCACCACCACCACCACCGCAACAACTACAACAACAACAACGACAACGACCTCCACCGCCGCTCAGCAGAAAATCAGCGCCCCATCTCCTACGACCCGGTCCTCCAGGGCGGCCGCAAAGGCACCCCTACAACCTCACGCTTATCCCCACACTCATCCCCATCACCATCCATCGCCACCCTCTTCAAATGCCTCCCAACCCCAGAAACATCGACCGCCCTCGAGTCAAGCCCCGTCATCTAGGAATAATGCAAATTCGAACAACAAGATATGGAGCACGAGCTCAACCGAGGAGCGCGAGCGTATCAAGGAGTTTTGGCTCTGCCTTGGTGAACAAGACCGACGTAACCTCGTCAAATTAGAGAAGGAAGCCGTCCTCAAAAAGATGAAAGAGCAACAGCGTCATAGCTGCGCCTGCGCTGTCTGTGGTCGCAAGCGGTCCGTCTACCAACTATCCATCTCCCATTTTTTTTTCAACCCGCTGATTCCCGATGCCTGCCTCCCGCCGCGCACCGTGCCGTAACTAGGAGTGCCATCGAAGAAGAGCTCGAGGTACTGTACGATGCCTACTACGATGAGCTAGAGCAGTACGCGAACATCCAGCAGCGCTACGTTGCCTCTGGCGGCGCCCATCCCCCGCCTCCCGGTCCCGGTCCTTTTCCTGGTTCTGTCGAGCTCGACAAGAACGGTGCCGTCATCGGCGCACCGCGCGGCACGCGAGCGTCCGCAAAGCAGCCTCAAACACACCCACCCCAAGTCAACGGCCGAAAATCGGGGAAACATCCTCCACAGGAGAGCGAATTCGACGACGACGAGCAGGAAGATGAGGAGTATGAGGAGGACGAGGAATACGAAGAGGACGAGGAGGATGACGAAGACGATGAAGACGATGACGATCCCGAGGACGATGATCCGGATGAGATCCCTCCAGTCAAGTCCCGTACAGGCGCCCGCGTCCACGGCGGTCGCCATCGTCGAGCCGCACCGAACGGGAAGGCCGCCAACGGCGATGGGCTCTTCAATTTCGGGAATAGTCTGGCCGTCACTGGTGCGTGGGCAATTTTTTTAAGCTTCTCCGTCGTGTGCCCCACTCACGTGCTCATCTACTCCGCTTTGTCACAGGCAACATTCTCACCGTTGCGGACGATCTTCTCAAGAACGACGGGCAAAAGTTCCTGGAGATGATGGAGCAACTTGCCGAGCGACGCATGCAACGTGAACAGCAGGCCGCTCAGGATCTGGAAGAGGATAGCGATGTGGACGACGACGAGGAGGGTGACGAGGATGACGAGGATGACGATGACGAAGATGACGACGACGACGACGAGGATGACGAGGAAGAGGTCTGTCGTGTAACCATCTCTTCTTCACCCTGAGGCGATACTAACTTTCGCAGGCGCTCACCGAGGATCAAAAGATGGAGGAGGGCAAACGCATGTTCTCCATCTTCGCCGCGCGCATGTTCGAGCAGCGAGTGCTCCAGGCGTACCGTGAAAAGATCGCGCAGGAGCGTCAAATGCAGCTGCTTCGGGAGCTCGAGGACGAAGACAAAGCGTCGAAGGACCGCGAGGCACGCAAAGCTAAGGAAAACCAGAAAAAGAAGGACAAACGACGGTCCGTGCTCCTTCTTCTCTTGGCCTCCACCACCTTTTGTTAGATAGCCTCTGATTGCAATTGCGCGATACAGGCAGCAGAAACAGGCAAAGGAGGAAGAGCGTGCGCATCGAGCAGCCGAAAAGGCCGCCGAGGAAGCCGCGTTTCGAGAAAAGCAAGCCCAACTCGAAGCAGCGCAGAAGAAGAAGCGCGACGAGGAGAAAGCGCGGCGAGAGGCGACTCGAAAGCAGGCTGAAGAAGAGAAAGCGCGGAAGGAAGAGGAGCGCCGCCGGCGAGCCTCAGAGGAGAAAGAGCGCGAGGCGGAACGCGAGCGCAAACGACGAGAAAAGGAGGAGCGTCTCAAGGCCGAACGCAGAGAAAAGAAGAGCGGGAGCGCAAGCTCAAGGAAGAGCGCGAAGCGAGACTGGCAGCTGAACGCGCCGCAAAGAAGGAACGCGAGGAACGCGAAGAGAAGGAGCGCAAGGCCCGTGAAGAGAAAGAGGCTAAAGAGCGCGCAGCATCAAAGGAGCGGGAACAGCGAAACACGGCAAATACTGCCTCTGCATCCAAGCTCCGCGCCTCCACTTCTCCTCGTAACGGCATACCTTCTGGATCATCGGTGCAGCGTTCCCCCAATCCTCCAGCGCCATCCAAGAAGATCATGACTAAGTCTCAGTCGCTCCAGTCCTCTGTTGTATCGTCCCCTGCAGCATCTCGCACTCCATCGCAGTCGCAAACACAACCAGCCTCTGGCTCACAACCTCAGACCCAGCCTCAGCACCCGCAGCCCCCTCGCCACCCTATGACTGTCCCGCCCACTCCGCAGCCACTACTTCCCACCCCGCAGCTCGCTCCTATACCGCCGCCCCACCCATCGCCGCTCTTCTCGCCCAACGGACATCCACGTGCCTTTGTTCCACCCGCGACGCCGTTCGTCGTTCCTGGGCCCTCATTTCTGCCCCCGGTCCAGCCCCTAGCACCATCCGCACTTCCGCCCGGTTTCCCTGCAGGCCCCGGTCCTGGTCCTGCCCGCAGCCCGTTTGACATGTCTTTCCCGCCGCGTCCTCCCGCGCCCATCGCGCCGCCAAGCTCGGGCCTGGCCCCAGGCGCGGGGCGTCGGGGAAGCTCGAATAATATCAGTGCGACGCCAGCGCCGGATGTCGGTCCCATTGGACGACCCATCGCGCCTATCGCGCGGCCCAGCACGAGCGGGACAACGACGCCTCCCTCTGCGACGTCCGCGTCGACTAGCTCGCTAAGCACCGCATCGCCTGTACGCCGCTCACCGAGCCCGAAGGGCATGGTGTTGGGCTCGTCCGCGCTTGCCACCGAGGATGACGAGATCGTGTCGGATCGTCGCCTCGGCGGCGGCAACGCGGGCGTCGGCGTCGGCGTCGGCGTGGGTGTAGGCGGCCCCCCTGGATGGCGCGGATTCGGTTCGCCACGCGCGGTCAACGGTGCGTCTCCCTGGGGACCCGGTCCTCAGCAACCGCAGCCGCAACAACCACCGTCGCAGCAGTCTCAACCGCCGCCTCAACCACAGCAACCACAGCAACCGCCCCATCCTCCACCTTTAGGGTTCGGCCTCGGAATCGGCGTGCGCCCGGGCCCTCCTCCTCCCGGTCCACCGCTTGGTGGCCAGATGTGGGGTGGTGCCGGTTTGGGTATCGGGGGTGTCGGTGTCGGTGTCGGCGTTAATGGTGGGATGGTTGGTCCCGGCGTTCCGGACCCGACGCAGTGGCACCCGGCCGCGACAAACCATTTTTTTGCGGCGGCGCAGAGCCCGTTTGTGCATGGATCACCGACATCGCCGCATAATGGCGCGTGAGGGAGCCCCGGCGGGAGAGGCTAGGTCGAGGAGTGGTGTGGCGAGAGAGGTCTGGTCCGGTGTTGAGGTTTTTTTTTCTTCTGAAACCATCATATGCATCTTTTCATGGCATGGCTTTGTAGCATTTCAACTTATCCAGTCAATCCATCAAGTCGCATCCCATTTCACTTTTCTGCGCCGTTTTTTTTTGTTCTGCAACCTCACCCCCAACTCAAACTCGTGTCGTCCTCACGTCGCACCCTTCCCCCCCTCAGTACTGTCATTTTCGCATAAGTGCCTTTCCACTCTCTCTTCGCTTCTCTCCTTTTTTCGAATCATTCAAGCCCCTGACTCTTCTTCCTCGAGTAGTAATAGTAGCGACAAGCAGCAGTAGTAGCAGCAGCAGTACACTGACAGCAATCAAATTATAGCAAAGACTCAGTTGACAGTGACCCGCGCGAGACAGATCTCCCCCTCGGCTATGGCTGATGCGCCGCTGGCTGGTGAGGGAGTGTCACGGAGAAGGTGCTCTCCCAGCTGGTGGCTTCAAGTTGGCTCTGAAAGGTTTGTCATTGTCACTGTACCACCACCCATACCCCCTTTGCCATCTCACAGTCAGTTCCGGTGCCGGTGAGAGAGTGGAGACGCCAACGGTCGATTTTTTTTGGCCAATGAGCGCTACAGCCCTTTTACTAGTACGCGCTCAGTGGTACAACAATACAGTACTGTAATCCTCGTGATTACCCTAACAAAATGGGACGCGCACGAGTTAATCATGCATGACAAAGGGCTCCTTTCTTTTATTGTGTGCACGTAATCGGGGGTCTCCAAGCGCCCGCCGTTTTGCAGCAACTGATCAGGCATACGTTACGGACTGCTTGCGGAACTGATCCTTCACACTTTTCGGATCATGCGATCATGAGCACCCTCAGGCTCACTCCTTGCTCCTTTTTGCTTTCTTTTCGATTCACGTGGACGTGGAGTCGTGGACGAATGGACGAAAGGGGACCAAGGGCTGCCACGGTTGCACACTCGAACCTCCTCGCCGCCCTCTTTGAGACTGAGAGTTTGTCACCCATTCTTCTATTTTCTTGTTGTTTTTTTTTGTAGCGGCGTAAAAGTGGCGAATCATCATCGATTATGAAATTGGGGAAGGGGGAGTGGAAACGTTGTTTTTTTATTGACGACCGTTGGGATTGGGACGTCATATATTAGCCTGATCTGATAGACGTCGCGTTGTTGTGCTGTGTACTCGTTGCTACACTATTTGGGAAGGAGGCTGCCGCCCCCTCCGAGTCGCCCCTGGCCCTGGTTAATTTTCTGCCACCTGCCACCCACTTGTACGTGAGAGATACAGGGATCTGTACGGGACGGGACAATAGAAAATCCGCCTGCCCGGCCCCCTCTCCCTCCCAATTCCAAACCACTGGCGACGGACAATCTTTGTTGAAGAACAACAAAAAGGATTGGCCACGGGTTTGGAGCTGAGCACAGACGGATTCGGAACGACCTCGGCTTGGCCGCACACGTTGAAGTTCTTTTAGCCCTCAGGCCGCAGCCTTTACGTCGTCCCTCCGTCCGTTTTCTTACCCTGTGTGAGAAAGGCCCGACACCATTTTTGGCAAGCGATGCGGGGTGCCTCCAAGTGGGCAGTGAGCGATCATTAATTAATGAGTGTTGACTTGACTCGAGCTTTTCGGAAACCGAACCCCCATGCAGTTTTCGGGTTGGGTCGCTTGACGTGCGCCTTGTTTTTCTTTGTCTTTTGTTGTTTCTGCGCCGGCGTTGTACTGTAAGTTCACAAGTCGAAACTTGACAGATTGAGACTACTGTGCAGTACTTACGTGCAAAAGGGAGATAACCAGTCGTCGGTGGAGCGCCGGGCGCCACAGGCCCCCCCGCGTGATTGTGTGGGGTGACCCCGGGCTAAGCCCTTCTGGGAAACGTGAGTGACTGCATGAGCGGACGATCAGGCGGCAAGGTTTTATCTTTTTGTTCACCTCTTGAGTATTTTTAACTCTTTTTGGCTTTTCGCTCGGGTTCCGTCGCTCCGGATCTACTGTATCGTTTTGCGCGCCTCGCCCTTAGTTGTCACGGTGAGGAGGGGCGTCGGACTCGATCATTAAAACGCTTAATTCATGACAAAAAAAAAACAAAAAACAAAAAAGCCTGTCGACGATCCGTCTGTAGGTTCTCTCACCCTTTTCAGTCCTGAAAGAAAGTGGCTTGATTTGGTTCTGTTTTTTTTGTCGGTATGAGACCAGTGGCAGAAGGAAAGAAAAACAAACAGAGCCGGCGCTACCGTGCATTTCCATGGGGGGACGGGGGGATACTTGGAGAACGCCCCACAATGGGGCACTTAGTATGGAGGCAAGGTGCTGAGTGCTGACCTGGGTCGACATGGCGCGGCAGATTGCACCTTCCCCCCCCCAATTTCTCGCCCGCGCAGATCTTCGAAGTGTTTCCCAGTGATATGACCCGATAGTAAAGTTGGTGTCTCTATCGCGTTTCAATCCGCGCGAGAATGCCTTTAAACTGATGGGAGATCTGTTCAGTTGACCCTCAACGCATTTGCTACTTGCCAGTGCGGGTCTACGCCTCGAACACTGCCGCGCCCGTCGTGCAATTTTGCAGCTGACCGTGACCGTGGACAACTGGGAAAAGGATATGTTGTTGTACCGACTGCGGTCTTGGCGTAGCGCTTTGCTCATGGGCACTGCTTCGATGATTAGACCGACCGAAGGGGTGCTGGATGGTCTGAGCCTGATTGTCTCGAAATCGTCGACTCCCCGGTGTTGCAGAATTCCATCGAGGACATGTAGGACTGCGCACCGCCCGGCATAGCGCTGAGTTTGTCTGTTCCCCCCCGACATCGAGTGTTCGGATTGAGCTGTCTCTGCGATGCCCTCCGTTTCACTGATGGGTGAGATTCCCAGTGACCTCTGTTGACGCGATGATACTGTAATCAGAACTTCTGATTCCTGTAAGGAATAAAGGGTAGCAGTCCTTCGTCAGGATTACGGGACTCAACTACGGACATTGGTGCGATATTCTGCATCACTGGAACCTCGAATGCGACGAACGAGTCAAACATCGAGCCTGGCGTCGAGTCGTTTCTCGTCACCGGGGGCTTTCGTTTCGTCTCCGCAGGGGGAGTATTCAGGCGCTTTCGTGGACGTACTGCGCCGTGTACCCGTAACCAGCTTCCCTGCAGATTGGGTTCCCCCCGTCTTCAACGTGTTGTCATCTCTCCAGGATATGAATTCGTCGAGTATTGTTCGTGACAGATGAACGCCGTTCAACGTAACCCCAAACGAAATTCTGAACCAGATCGCCTTGAATCATTTTATTATTCGCCCCTTGGGACCTAATGCTGATAACAAGTGAGGATGCTCCGTTCCCTTTCCGAGTCGAGACGGCGCACGGTACGGTACGGAATGTGGAGACTTTTGATTTTTGTTTTCCGTGATGGGCGCGAAGGACAGCTTACATAACCTCGAAGATGACCGGCAGACAGCGTGAGTGGGAACCTCGCTTCGGCAAGTAGCCAATAGCCAAATCCTCATCAGGTGGCAGGCGAGGTTTGACTGCTTCTCCGGCGAGGACTCACTTACCCTCGTAAGTCCGTCGTTGGTCGAAGTTTCATTCTGCGCTGTGTACACAGTTCCATGGCTGCTCTCCACGTGGTACTCATACCACCCAAGTGGGGTTAGATGTAGAGAACCTAGGGCCTCGTTGCGCTGATCACGGCACGGTGTTCTTGGACGCCCCTTTGCAGTTGTGTGGGTGGGTGTGAAGCTGGCATCATGAACTCCGTTTGTGACTCGACCTAAGATGCGTACGACTTGCACACGGTGTTACCAGCGCCCCCCACTGCAACCCTGACCTTCTTCATTGGGGAAGGACTGTTCATGATCTCGTGTACAGAATGTGAGACGGATGTCGCAGTGAGCAATAGAGAGGGGACATGGACATACTCCGAGGCACACCAAACCGATCATCCTGGCCGGTTGATTCTTTTTCGTCCACGTTCCGCGCCAAGGTAGCTTCCCACGTATTGCATGGGAATAACAATAGGGTGCCCCAACAGCTACCATCGAGGAAGATTGTTCCTGAATCCTGAGAGCTGCAAATTCCTGGAATAGTCAAAGTGCTTTTCCAGAACATATCGGTGTGTATCCGCAACCTGAAATCTCCATTCAGTTTCAGTAGAGTAGAGCTAGAGCCATTGGATGCTGCCCCGCAAACTGGGACATGGTGTGACTGATGTGTGACCCTCCCTGGCTGCCTTTCGGTCGGTCCCCTTTCCAATTGCGGATACACCTCGCACAGATCTCCCAGTGACCTCAGCGCCAATGCGTGCCTGCCTTCATCGACGATTCCTTTTTGTCTTGCCTGCGAACGGGTTCCGAGTGCTCTGAGCTCCGAGAGCCAGGTTTACGTCTCGAACGCGGTATGAATGGGAAGAAATTTCATTTTCTCGAGTTTGTCGCTTCCCGGATCGTCCGTCCTTATTGTTGACGGAACCTGGGAATTAGTCTACCACGCCGGGGTTATTGTGAAGCTCAGCCAAGCTCAGGGATGGCTAACCAAGTTCGCGACATCATGATGTTCATCACGCAACCACGGTTCGTTTCTCTATTGTCCTTGGTGTAGCGCTCTACATCATGTTCCAACTTCCTACCGTGTTCCAAAGTGAAGACATACGACTCACCGTCGACGCATAAAAGGGCAAGAAACGAGCGATATGATACCCATCAGCTCCCAAGCAAAAACATCCAGTGAAACCTCTCATTCACAACTATCACCTCTAACACACCAATGGATTCCTTCACATCGCTCTTCTCCATCGTCTTCTCCGAGCCCGAGACCGCTCCCGAGCCTTCCACCCCCATTGATGCCGACGGCGGAGGAGGCGGCAGCGGCGGCTGCGTCGTTGCTTAAATGCAACTCCTTCGGGAAATGGCGCATCTCAACCCTCATCACCAGTATGTCCGAGTCTTTTTCCGCGCCTTGTCTCTACCTTGCTCACACACGTCCGTTTTTGCAGCACCACTCTTCACCCGCATTCACGATTTCGTTCTCTTCGTGTTTCCTTCTCCACCCTCACGGGGGGAGGTAATGGAATACACACCTTCTTCGACTTTAGGTGGCCAACCACCGCCTCATCCTTTATATTTTTCCGGGCTTGTTGCACACTCAATTCATTGAAGCCAATCTTGTATTACCCCTTCGGCGGATGTATCATCATGTCTACCATAACGATAGCATAGTCATCCTTCGGCAATAGGAAACGAGTTAATGTTGTACATGATGGTGGGACGCGCCAGCTGACAAGCGTCAGGCGGTGCTCTTCTGAGAATCTTCCCACTCCTGTGGAGTCAATGTTTTCTCCACGCAATCGCCTAAATCGAATGAAACACGAGTAGAAATGGGTCACCGCGTACCTGGGTGAATGCATGGACTTGGGCTATCTGATCCTTAAGCACTTGATTTACTACATAGGATCGTGAAAAGGGCGGCAACAATGTGAACGATGAATATACAATACCCATTCTGTGTCGCGCGAGAGTCGTCTTCCCTTCAAATTGCTAGAGCAACCACAGTTAAACGTGACCGCCGCAGAGTATTGTATGGAAGATTGCGCTACCTTGCTGACAATGAGGACGAAATATTTTTCTCCACAACCACTAGATTCGTCCTCTACTTTCATGTGCGCAACTTGCATTGCTTCACGCACAATCGCTTCAAGTTCCTCTGGGGTGACTGGCATCGTCGTCGGGGGTGAAGCGTGATGATCTGATAAGATCGCCCGTCCCGGCAAACTCCCCAACCCGCCAAGCGCGCCAAGGCTCACGTGGACGGTTATCTTGTTACGCGCCAACGTCAGCAAGTGAGAACTGGCAGTCCTTAGAAGCCGCGAATCGATAGCAAAAGTCCCGATGATAAAAAATCCTCTGTCTACTAACTGCGAGTCTTATCTCGATGTCCTCCGCGACTACCCAGCGATCGACAACCACGCTCACCCGCTCCTAACCGAAGCGAACCGCGACCGGCTACCCTTTGAGGGTCTCGCGTCCGAGGCAGAAGGCTCGGCTCTCGAAGACGCGGTGTACACGCTGGCTCTCACGGCTGCGAGGAGGGATCTCGTTCAACTCTACGACCTTCCACGCCACGCCCTCTGGGAGGCCGTGAAGGAGCATCGCGCTTCGCGTGCCTACGACGAATTGTGCGAGCTGTGCTTCAGAAAGGCGAAGATACAGTGCATACTGATCGATGACGGGCTAGGAGGTGTGAAGGAGATGGCGAAGGGATACCAGTGGCATGACCGATACACGACTAGCCCCACCCGGCGTATCGTGCGCGTGGAAGTTGTCGCTCAGGTGCGTAATAATATGGTTTTCACCACCACCAAAGCAACGTCGCATCAGCTCTAAAACACAGCGGGCCATCATCCACTTAGGACATCCTCATGGAAATGTTCGACAAGGAAGACGTCCCAGAGTCAAGTCCGCTTGCGAGTTTCTCCGCGACGTTGCGCGCGCGTTTGGCGGCAGCCGCGAACGACCCGAACGTGGCCGGCTTCAAGTCTGTCGTTTGCTACCGCACCGGACTGGACGTGTCCGCTACTCCCGACCCCGCTTCCGAGAGCGCGGCCCTGAGCGCTGCGTACGGGTACTTCCAGCCAGGACCAGGAAACGCGCCGTTGCGGCTGGCAGACAAACCCCTGAACGACCTCGTCGTTCGCACGACTCTCGAGGTCGCGGCAGAGCACGACAAGCCCGGTAAAAGGCGCCGCTTTGTATTTCTCGCGCCCCCTGCTTATTTCCGGTGCCCTTTTTTTCGCCCCCGTCCTCCCCGCAGTGCAGTTCCACACAGGTCTTGGCGACGCGGACATCACGCTGACGCGCGCGAGCCCGGCCCACCTGCAACCGCTGATCGCGGCATACCCTCGAACCACATTCGTGCTGTTGCACGCTAGCTACCCGTATATGCGCGAGGCGGGCTATCTTACGGCGATGTACAAGAACGTGTATCTCGACATTGGCGAAGTGTTTCCGCTGGTGTCGGGCGCCGGACAAGACGCGCTGGTGCGGCAGGTGCTGGAGTTGGCGCCGACGAACAAGGTCATGTGGTCAAGTAAGCACCATTTGATTTTCCCAATATCCGTCCTCTGCTGCGCGGAATGGTGACGTTGAGGATGCGTTGCGCTCACGTAGGTGACGGACATTGGTGGCCAGAGTCGTACTACCTGGGCAGCTTTCAAGCACGCCGGGCCTTGTCCACGGTGAGAATACGCGTTCCCGATCGTCGCTACTGTACAGGTCGCGGCAAGAAGGGATGTTTGACTGAGTCACGTGCCCTTTTAGGTGTTGCAAGACGCAGTCAAGGCGAACGAATTCACAGAGGCAGAGGCGGCAAGGGTCGCAAAGGATGTCTTGTTTCATACTGCCAATCGAGTTTACCATCTCGAGCTGGAGCCGCAGTGTCTTACCTCTGGATAATGGTTCTCCGCATCATTCTGGTCTTGTGAAATATTCGGCGGCAACGATCGTTTCGCCGCGTGTCGATGGGGTTTCTGGGGAATGTATGTATTATCATCAGAGCCAAATCTCGACGGTTAGGGCAATTTGAACTCGTGAACATACAAGGCGAGTGGAACAACCTCCACTCACCAGGAAAGCCGCCGGCGCTGGCCCCATTCTTACACAGATGCCACGTGGTACCGAATCGATTGCTTTGGCCTTGGGCCTGATTAAATCTGATTGGGCTTCTTCACTCTCCAAGTGCGAGTGTATGGCCACCATCGGGGGGACGTTCGAGTGGGAATGTGAATAGATGACGACGGGGCTCGTACCTTGGGCAATTTTAAACAAATCTACGCAACCACTGAGATGTTTGGTGACAGGTTAACAATACCCGATATTATGCACAATAGCGAGCGTGTCAATGTGGCGCATTGAGGTGCCAACGCTCTTGCCTTAAGGAATCCCAAGTATGTGCCATTGTCGTGCACGTGGAGGAGAGACCCGCAGTTTGGAACAGAAACCGAATAATTGTGCGGTCAAGGGGTCGTACTTGTGATGAAATGGTGAGCGAGACATCGCGGGAAGGTTACAAACTCGAGCAGAGACAAACCGGGACCGGGTGGGACCAAAACTACTTCCCCACGGGGGCGTCCAAAAAAGTGCCTGCACAAAAGCGGCCGCATGAGACCGGCGTGGTGTGCAGCGCGTTCCTCCGCCTTGCCTGCCAGTGTATAAATGGGTTTCGGTCCGCTATCTGGTGCGTGCTTGAATGTCGATCTATTGTTTTCGATAAACTTCCTTGTGAACGATCGTCATGGGGGCTGGGGCTGATCGCGTTTGTGTGCATCCCTCATATGGGTTACTATAAATGTGCAGATGAACCGACTCCCATGTGCCTGGCAAGGACAAAGAGCCCTTTGGCATTTTTATTTACTGGGGTCACTCGCTGTCGGCCATGATTGTGCTCGACATGCGTTGCCTCTATTTCCGTGGGCCGGACCTGGGAACTGAGGCGATAGCTGCCATGGTGGCGCTCTCGACGTGACTCTGCTCAATGCTGCCGGGTCTGCCGACAGACCCTCGTTGCTGGTTCTATTGTTGTCTTTACTAGTAATCTTTAACTAGTAGTCTTTAGTCTACAGCCCACTCGCTCAGCCTCCGGTCATCTTGCCTCTCTCATGACATCTCATCTCACTGGCAATTGTCTTCTCCATCGGCTCTTAGTCTTCCCTCAGTCTGCCCAGCATGAGTTGTCGGCCCTTTTCAACGTATAAATGGGAGTGGTTGCGAGGCATCTGAGTCAAACCAACGACAACACACGTCTACGGAACTCGAAACATCCACCCCGATATTTTTTCTTTTCTTCACGCAATACAACCGACCATCAATGGATTCCTTCACATCGCTCGCATCCAGCGTATTCAGCCACCCGGACCCTGAGCCCCAGCCCTCGACTCCCATCGACGCCGATGGCGGGCCCGGCGGTGGCTCTGGCGGCTGCGTCGTCGCGTAGGCGGCTTTTCATCTCGGTCGAGGGACGACCGTCTCCGACACCGCGGTGAGAAAACACTACTTGTGAGTTCGCCCCCCACCCCACTTGGCTGGCCGTCTGGCCTTTCACTTCCACGACTGAGCCGTTTCTGTAGTCCCGCTCTAATCCTCGCATCAGTCCCACGAATCCTTTACTCTATCCCGCGGGCGGGGCCCGACTTTTTTTGGATCTATTGCCTTGGCTTCGGTTCTTAGTACTTAGTAATAGCCAGTTCGTTTTTTCTTGGGTCTGTATTGGTATGAATACCCGTGACTTTGTTTTTTTGGCCTTACAATGGCCGTTATATTTTCCTGTATGTAAACATGGAGCACTACACGTTTGATGTAACAATATCAACGCATTTCGTTTTTCGGTTCACTTAAAGGTTCCGAACATGGAACCATTGCCGGCGGGCCGCCCCCCCCGGTGCTCAGTAGCGCTCATTGGAGGTTCCAGTTCCAGTTCCCCCTTGGTGATGACATACTTACACAGAACTATTGTGAAAAGTCATCTAGTCATTAGTCATTCAGTTGCCGGTGGTACAGGGTGTCCACCCTGAGTGAAACACTACTTTGGCGGCGAGACAGGGGGATGGACAGCGTCACTGCCAGTGGCCCGGCCCGCGGCATTCAACCTCATTTTTCACTGCTGGCGGGCTTCCTTCGCTGATGAGGAAAAACGCTCGACATATATGGGAACCACCCACAGGTTCCACGCCCCCAAACTACGCCGGCTCTCCGCTTCTTGAGTCAGTTCTATAGCCTGCCCAGGCTTGGGCTCCCTTTAGATGAGGCCACTGCAGGGCAACCGAGAGAACTAGGACGGCGCGTCATCGACCGGAAACTCTCCGCTTTTGTGTCGATGCCCAGGCTCCCCAGACGCTCGAAGACACCGCATGGCGGCAAGGCGGCGGCCGCTGCTGAGGTCGAGGCTGACGAGAGATTGCTCGCCGAGCTCGGTTACAATTAGGAGTTTCGACGCGCGTTGGGCAGATTTCGTTCCTGGCAGGAGGTGCACGCACGTGCACCTCCAACCTAGTGACTCATACGGTTTTCACCGAATTTGGGCGGCACCTCATTGTGGGATTACACCTCGTTTCTTGATCTTGTGTGCAACGGATGTCTCACATATGAATGTATGTTTTAGTTCTGTATGTTGTGTTACTGACGATCCTGAATGTGTCCATCTGTGGCGTGCCCTGCCAGTGGCTGCAGGGTGCGTGATCGCACCAGCACTCGAAATACCTGTCTGGAGGACAGGTGACTTCCAACTTATCTTATCAAGCGCAACCTCGTGGCTGAAGAAACGACGCTCGAGCAGAGACAAATCGGATCCGGGACCAAACAACACCCCCACGCCGGGAGCGTCCAAAAAGTGCCGCACTGAAGCGGTGAGTGTGAGACCGGCGTGATGCCAGTGCGGGCGCGTCCCTCTGCTTCGCCTGCGTAAATGGGCTTCGATCCGCTATTTGGTACGTGTTTGTATCCCGGTCTATTGTTTTCAACAGTCTTCCTTGTGAGCGATTCGCCATCATGATCGGGGTAGATCGCAGTATGCTTCGCTCATATGGTTCTAATTTGAACTATGTGCAAATGAATCGAATCATATGTGCCTGGAAAGGACGAAGAGCAGCTTACCGTTTTTAATTAAGTGTGGTCACTCACACTCACTGTCGCCCATGATTGCGCTCGATATGCCATTCCTTTATTTGCGTGCGCCGGACCTGGGACTCTCCGAACTGAGGCGGTAGCTGCCTTCCCTCAACGTGACTCTGCCTAATGTTGCCGGGTTTGCCGGCAGATCCTCGTTGGTTCTATTGTTGTCTTAAGTCTGCAACCACTCGCTCGGCCTCGGGAACATCCTGTAGCTCTCATCTGGGGTCCCATCTCAGTAGTCTTGTCCGTCGTTTTTAGGTCTTTCCTCTGTCTAGCATGCTCCGAGGCGTCAACGGTTTTCAACGTATAAAAGGGAGGTGGTTGTGAGGTATCTGAAGCCAGAGCAACGTCGGCACACGTCTACGGAACTCTAGCACCCACCTGCGATATTTTTTTCTTCACGCCAACGCTACTACCGACGCCAATGGACTTCTTCGCATCGCTCGCTTCCGGCATATTCAGCCACCCAGACCCTGAGCCCCAGCCCTCGACACCCATCGACGCCGATGATGGAGGTGGTGGCTCTGGCGGCTGCGTCGTCGCGTAGACGGCTTTTCATCGTAGTCGAGGGATGAATGTCTCGGACACCGCGACGACCACACTATTTGTGAGTTCCCCCCCCCCATTTGACTGGCCGTCTGGCTCCCGTTTCTCTAATCCTCGCATCAGTCTCACAAAACACTTTCTGTATTTCGCGTGAGGGGCTCGACTTTATGATGATTTATCGCCTTGGCTTCAGCGCTTACTAGTAGTAATAGCCATTGGCAGTTCGTTTTTTCTTGGGTCTGTATTGGTATGACTACCCGCGACCTTTTGTTTTGCCTCACAATGGCCGTTGTATTTTCCTGTAAACCCGAGCACTACACGTTTGATGTAGCAATATCAGCGCATCTTGTCGGTTCACTTCAGAGGCGAGTGCCCTTTCAGGTGTGCGGAACCAACCATTGCCGGCCCGGGGGCTCATCGAACGTTCCATCGCTGACTCAATCTCGATTGTGAGCTGAGCTGAGAAAAACTCATTGCCGGCGGTACAGGGCGTCCACCTGAGTGAAACACTTTGACGGCGAGACAGGAGGACGGACAGCGTCTTATTACCGATCCGCATTCAAGCTCACTTCAGCTTTCACTAGTTTCACTGCCGGCCCGGGCTTCTTTCGCTGACGAGGGAAACCGCGCGACATGTATGGGAACCATCCACACTATTCCACAGGTTTCACGCGCCCACACCACGCTGGCTCTCCGCTTCTTGACGTCGCGATCGGTTCTATCGCCTGCCCAGGCTTGGGCTCCCCTTGAGACGAGGCCAGGCAGAGAACTAGGACACGTCATCGACCGCCGGAAATACCACATGGCGGCGGCGGCTGCTGAGGCCGAGGCTGACGAGAGATTGCTCGCCGAGCTCGGTTACGAGGCAGGAGTTTTGACGCGCGTCTGGCGAATTTCGTTTCCGGCAGAGGCTGGTGCACGCCGCACGTGCACCGTGCACCACCTACATACTTTGCCGTGACTCATAAAGTGTTCACCAAATTTTTTGGGCACCCCATTGTGGGATTACACCTCGTTTCTTGATCTTGTGTGTGACGAATGTCTCACATATGAACGTATGTTTTAATTTATGTCATGTCCCTAACGATGCCCGAGACTCCTGAATGTGTCCATCTGTGCATGCCCTGTGCGTGATTGCGCTCAAAATACCTGTCTGAAGGACAGGTGACCTCCAACTTATCTTGTCAAGTGCAACCTCGTGGCTAAAGAAACGGCGAACGAGACATTGCGGGAAGGCACAAACTCGAGCAGAGACAAATCGGATCCGGAACCAAACAACTCCCCCACGGGGGCGTCCAAAAAGTGCTTGCACAAAGCGGTTATGAGACCAGCGTGACGCGCGCGCGTTCCTCCGCCTTGCCGGCGTAAATGAGCTTCAATCCGCTATTTGGTACGTGCTTGAATGTCGGTCTATTATTGTTTTCAATAGTTTTCCTTGTGAGTGATCGTCCGTCGATTGCAGTCGGTGTGCTTCACTTATATGGTACTAATTTGGACAATGCGCAGATGAACCGAATTACATGTGCCTTGTAGGGACAAAGAGCCCTTGGCGCAGCTCACCCTTTTCAATCTAGTTCGGTCACTCACTATCAGCCATGGTTGTGCTCGACATGCCTCTATTTGCGTGCCAGTGCGCTGGACCTGGGAACCGACTCGGAGGCAGTAACTGCCTTGGTGGTTCCGTGACTCTGCCTAATGTTGCCGGGTTTGCCGGCAGATCCTCGCTCCTTGTTCTATTGTCTTAAGTAGTCTTAAGTCTGCACCCACTCGCTCGGCCTCGGGAACCTGTATCTCTCATTTGGTGTTCCATCTCAATGGTCTTGAGTTCTCCATCGTTTTTAGATCTTTCCTCTGTCCAGCATGCTCTGGGTGGCCAACCCTTTTTAGCGTATAAAAGGGAGGTGGTTGTGAGGCATTTGAAGTCAGACCAACGACGACACACGTCTGCGGAACTCTAGCATCCACCTGCGATATTTTTTTCTTCACGCCAACGTTACCACCGACGCCAATGGACTTCTTCGCATCGCTCGCATCCGTTATATTCATCCACCCGGACCCTGAGCCCCAGCCCTCGACTCCCATCGACGCCGATTGTGGGGGAGGTGGTGGCTCCGGCGGCTGCGTCGTCGCGTAGACGGCTTTTCGTCTTAACCAAGGGACGAATGTCTCCAACATCGCGACTACCACACTATTTGTGAGTTCCTTACTCTATCCCGCGTGAGGGGCTCGACTTTATGATGATTTATTGCCTTGGTTTCAGCGCTTAATGGCCAATTCGTTTTTCTTGGGTCTGTATTGGTATGACCCCGTGACCTATTTTATTGGCCTCACAATGGCCGTTGTATTTCCTGTAACTCCGAGCACTACACGTTTGATGTAACAATATCAACGCATCTTGTTTTCGGTTCACGTTGAGGCGAGTGCTTATTCAGCTGCCGAGGTGTGCCACCATGGAAGGAACCATTGCCAGCCGGCCCGGGGGCTCATTGCGCTCATCCTCCCTCGTTGCATTCGGTTCTACCGCTGACCTACTCTCGGTTGTGAGCTGAGAAAACCCCATTGCCGGCGGTACAGGGCGTCCATTTGAGACCTGAGTGAAAAAACATTGGCGGCGAGACAGGAGGACGGACAGCGCTTCTTATTACCGATCCGCATTCAACCTCACAACTCACAAGGCCTCACTAGCCTCACTTTTCACTGCCGGGGCTTCTTCCGCTGATGAGGGAAAACGCTCGACATACATGGGAACCATCTACTGGTTCTACGCTCCCAAACCGCGCTGGCCCTCCGCTTCTTGACGTCGGTTCTTGTTCCGATTCTTCGCCTTGCCCGGGCTCGGGATTCCCTTAAGACGAGGCCAGGCAGAGAACTACGATGTGTCATCGAAACTCCCCGCTTTTTTGTCGATGCCCTCCTCAGACGCTCGAAGACACCGCATGGCGGCGGCCGCTGCTGAGGCCGAGGCTGACGAGATTGCTCAAGGAGGAGTTTCGACGCGCGCTGGCGGATTTCGTTCCGCAGAAGCTAGCAGCCGAAGGGGGAGCACGTGCACCACCTTAGTAAGTTACCGTGATGTTGTGGGATTCCACCTCGTTTCTTGATCTTGTGTGTGACGAATGTCTCACATCTGAATGTATGTTTTAATATCTGTATGCTGTGTTCCTAACGATGCCCGAGATTCCTGAGTGTGTCCATCTGTGCATGCATCGGGAAAATGTCCATAAACTTTCCGACTTTTTGACTTTTTTAAGTCCAAAAGCTAAAAAGTGGCAAAAGCCAGGATCTATTCATGATGAAAAGTGAGAAATGAAACTTTTTTTTTTTTTGGAACTTCATGAAATAAACTGTCTCCCCCTCTATTTCCTGACAGCATCACTGTTTGTGGATTTCATAACTTTTTATAGCTTTTATTTTTTTTTTCGCAGCAGCCAAATGTAGCTTTCCACAAAATTTAGGTTCCTTTTCAACTTTGGGACTTTCTGCTACTTTCCCCAACTTTTGCTCCTTTTTTGGCTCATACGAGCTCGTACAAGCCAAAAAAGTTTATTGCAGGTTTACCGATGTGCCCTGTGCGTGATCGCACTCAAAATACCTGTCTGAAGCCTTAGGACAGGTGACTTCCAACTTGTCTTGTCAAGCGCAACCTCGTGGCTAAAGGAACGACGGACGAGACATCGCGGGAAGGCACAAACTCGAGCAGAGACAAATCGGATCCGGCACCAAACAACTCCCCCCACGGGGGCGTCCAAAAGGTGCCTGCACAAAGCGGTTATGAGACCAGCGTGACGCCGCGCGCGCGTTCCTCCGCCCTGCCTGCGTAAATGGGTTTCAATCCGCTATTTGGTACGTGCTTGAATGCCGGTCTATTGTTTTCAATAGTGTTCCTTGTGAGCGATCGCCCATCGGTTGCAGTGTGCTTCACTCATATGGTGCTAATTTGAACTTGAACAATGCGCAGATGAACCGAATTACATGAGCCTGGAAAGGACAAAGAGCCCTTGGCGCAGCTCGCCGGTTTCAATTCAGTGCGGTCGCTCACTATCGGCCATGGTCGTGCTCGACATGCCTCTATTTGCGTGCCAGTGCGCTGGACCTGGGACCCGAGGCAGTAGCTGCCTCGGTGGCTCCGTGACTCTGCCTGATGTTGCCGGGTTTGCCGGCAGATCCTCGTTCCTTGTTCTATTGTCTAAGGTAGTCTTAAGTCTGCACCCACTCGCTCGGCCTCGGGAACATCCTGTATCTCTCATTTGGCGTTCCATCTCGAGTCAATGGTCTTGTCCATCGTTTAGATCTTTCCTCTGTCCAACATGCGCCGAGTGAACAACCCTTTTCAACGTATAAAATGGAGGCGGTTGCGAGGCATCTGAAATCAGACCAACGACGACACACGTCTGCGGAACTCTAGCATCCACCTGCGATATTTTTGTCCTTCACGCCAACGCTACCACCCACGCCAATGGACTTCTTCACATCGCTCGCATCCGGTATATTCAGCCACCCGGACCCTGAGCCCCAGCCCTCGACTCCCATCGACGCCGATTGTGGGGGAAGTGGTGGCTCTGGCGGCTGCGTCGTCGCGTAGACGGACGGCTTTTCATCTTACACGAGGGACGAATGTCTCCAACACCGCGACGGCCATACTATTTGTGAGTTCACCCCCCATTTAACTGGCCGTCTGGCTCACGACTGAGCCGTTTCTCTAATTCTCGCATCAGTCTCACAAAATCCTTTCTCTATTTCGCGTGAGGGGCTCGACTTTTTCATGATGATTTATCGCCTTGGCTTCAGCGCTTAATAGCCAATTCGTTTTTCTTGGGTCTGTATTGGTATGACCCCGTGACCTATTTTTTTGGCCTCACAATGGCCGTTGTATTTCCTGTAACTCCGAGCATCACACGTTTGATGTAACAATATCAACGCATCTTGTTTTCGGTTCACGTTGAGGCGAGTGCTTATCCAGCTGCACATGCAGTGGAAGGAACCATTGCCAGCCGGCCCGGGATCTCATTAGCGCTCATCCTCCCTCGATGCATTCGGTTCTACCGCTGACCCACTCTCGGTTGTGAGCTGAGAAAACCCCATTTCCGGCGGTACAGGGCGTCCATTTGAGACCTGAGTGAGAGAACTTTGGCAGCGAGACAGGAGGACTGACCGCGCTTCTTATTACGATCCGCATTCAACCTCACAAGGCCTCACTTTTCACTGCCGGGCTTCTTCCGCTGATGAGGGAAAAACACTCGACATACATGGGAACCATCTACTGGTTCTACGCTCCCAACCCGCGCTGGCCCTCCGCTTCTTGACGTCAGTTCTTGTTCCGATCCTTCGCCTTGCCCGGGCTCGGGCTTCCCTTAAGACGAGGCCAGGCAGGCACTGGCAGAGAATTACTAGAGGACGCGTCATCGAAACTCCCCGCTTTTGTGTCGATGCCCTCCTCAGAATCTCGAAGACACCGCATGGCGGCGGCCGCTGCTAAGGCAGAGGCTGACGAGAGATTGCTCGCCGAACTCGGTTACAAGCAGGAGTTTCAACGCGCGTTTACCCCGCTCGAGGTTCGTCAGCCATTCTTGCTGACTCACTTAACATACATCCCCGCTTACCTGCCGTGTCTTGCACACCCGCAATCCAAGGTATTTGGGGTTGCGTTCAGCATCGTCGGGCTCATGCCCTCTATCGCGTCAGCCCGTGCCCTTCTCTTCACCCGTGACGTTATCCACCTTTCAACTCCAGCTCGGTCCTTTTCTACTCCATTCCTAATGGTGGTCCAGTGGCGATGGTCTGGGGTGTAAGTCTGTTTTCTTTTCCTTCTTATCCTGAACCAATAACTCAGGGGTCTGTAGTGGGCCATCGCCAGCTCGTTCATCCTCGTCGTCGGCCTGTCAATGGCAGAGCTTGCTTCGGCGGCTCCCACGTCAGGTGGGGTACGTACTACGTAAACGACTATGCCAATCGGGCAAGGGCCAAACCTGAACTTGTCGCCGCGCGAACTCAGCTTTATTTTTGGACCCACGCGTACTCTCCTCCAAAATGGCGCAACCTCCTCGCTTGGATCGTTGGTTGTAAGTCGCCATCCTGTATCAACCTGTAAATTATCGTCTTACTTTGTCTCTCATAGATGCTAACACAATTGGCTCCATCGCTTCGGTCGCGTCCGTCGATTGGGGCGCGGCTGTCCAAATCATGGCTGCTGCCGGAATTGGCACGAATGGATCTTTCACAGCGACAAACTCGAGAACCTTGTCCGTAATTCTACCTCAGCCCTGCTTGGAATTTCTCTGTTCAAGTCTCATTCGGTAGCGGCGTGTACGTAGCTATCGTGCTTAGCCACGCGATCGTGAGCTGCTTGGCGACAAGGTTGTTGGCTCGACTGCAGAGTGTATATATCACTCTGAACATCTTGTCAGTTGTCATATTTCCTCTTTTTTGGGACCGCTAACCAGCTCAACGTGTTCCTTCCTCAGGTTATGCCTTGCCGTAATTCTCGCGCTGCCCATTGCGACTCCCAACGATCTAAAGAACACTGCTAGTTATGCTCTTGGCAATTTCACAAATCGTGTGTCTTCTTCCTTTCTTCGCAACTCTATTTGCCTGAGTGGCGTTTGCTGTAGTGTACGACTGGCCCAATGGCTTTGCATTCATTTTAAGCTTTTTGGCTCCCCTCTGGACTATAGGTTTGTATTTCGTTGTTAGAGACAGCGGCTGTCTGCTGAGCGCGATTTACTTCGTAGGCGGGTTTGATTCTAGTGTGCATATCTCTGAAGAAGCTTCGAATGCAGCAACTGCTGCTCCGTGGGCCATCGTTTGGTCCATTTCCATCGCTGGCGTACTTGGCTTGGGTTCGTCTTTCATCGTCTTTCACCATTAGTGCTCTAGTAACTCATCACGCAATCCAACTCTCTGTGATGCAGCGGTGAACATTACCCTCGCATTCTGCATGGGCAAAGACCTTGAGGGTCTTATAGGCAGTGGCCTCAGACAACCTTTGGCCCAGATTTTTTTCAATAGCTTTGGAAGAAGGGGCACCCTCGCCATATGGTCATTCATCATCGTAACGCAATATATGATGGGCTCGTCTATGGTTCGCCCACGTTCCTCCTCGACTGGCACTTTACGACGACTGCTATTCATTTTATAGCTGCTCGTTGCATCGCGCCAGACCTTCGCCTTGTATGTTTTAGAGTCTTTGACGTTTAGGGCTGGACTCGATTATTAACTTGCAATTAGCGCGCGAGACGGCGCCCTCCCGCTCTCTCGTTGGCTCTACCGCATAAATAGGTTTACTCGGACGCCCGTCAACACCGTCTGGTTTTGTGCCGCTGGTTCAATCACGCTTGGTGCGTTGGTGTTTGCGGGCACACAGGCAATCAACGCAGTCTTTGCCGTCTCGATTACGGCACAGTATGTCGCGTATTCCATCCCGATCAGCGCACGGTGGATTTGGAGGAAGGAGAACGGGTGGAAACCAGGAGTGTACTCGCTCGGTGCATGGGTGCGTGGCGCTCGCGGTTTCGCGTGATTTCAGAGTGCAGGACGCAGCGCGTCGGCATTTGTTGATCCGGATTTGGCAGAGCGGACCTTGCGCGTTTGTCTCCGTCACCTGGATGGCATTCGTGTCGGTCGTGTTCTTTTTCCCGACGAGGGAACAGTCGGATTCCCGGGACGTGAATTACACCGTCGTTGTCCTCGGTGGTATGCTCATACTTTCTCTCATGTGGTACTACTTTCCCGTGTATGGCGGCGTGCATTGGTTCGAAGGCCCAGTGGCGACCGTGGAGGGGTATGTGGCGCGCAAGTGGGTGACGCGACGGGATGTTGTTGTCGAGGGGATCGTAGATACTATCAAGCTGGAGAAGGGGGACAGCGATATTAAGATAAACAACGAGGATGTGCCTGTGCGTGGCTTGTAACCGGGATCTAGCGCGCGAACGTGTTGAGAGTTTTGGAGCTGAACGTTGAACTTGGGAAGGCGGGCGCCCGAAGGGTGCAATGCCAATATGAGGGAAGTCCATGACGTATACGCGTACCTTCATTTTGACGTCTCAGAATGACCTGATCAGTCAAGGACGCTAGGATATGCCAGTGTTTTCCGACAGTCACGAATTCTCTGAGGCCAAGACCGACCCAAGTCCCGGGAAAAAAGGCAAGGACTCTTCGAGGTACTCATCCGCCGGCCATGTATACTACCGTACGCCGTTTCGCAAACGACGAGTGGCAGGCAGAACAGTCACAGTGACTCCGTGCGCCAGTTTTGATTCGAGATGTATTATTGGTTGGGACAGGTCCTGTCTTTTTTGTAGGGAAGATTGACAGGTGCACTCACTCGTCTCGTCTCGTCTCGTCTCCCGAGCCCAACCTAATTCGAGCCCTATGCTACCCCCGACGGAGCGGTGAAGTTTTGAAGGTCCGAGTTCCGCAGCTTCCGCTGAGTGTGGGCTGGCATCTCCCCTCTCTCGCCGCCATTCTTTTTTTTTCTTAGGGTGATTCTCCCGTCGGGGAGCGTATTCAGGGCGGCATTCTGCCGACGGATGGGCTCGAAGCCTCGAGCTGCGCAGTCGTGCGTTGTCTCTTATTGTCCGTGGACTGGAAGCGCCAGTTTACGAGAAACACTGGCATGTGGTGATGGATGATGCGTTCACCCGCGGGTAAGCCTGGTCAGGTGAGCACCCCGGGCCCCCGCAGCGTCCGCCGATTTTAGGATGGGGCAAGGGGATGGGGCCATTGAGTAGGAGTAGGATATGGTGGAACGCTGGGACTCACCTTCCCCTCGGGCACACACCCACTTCAATTCCCTGGCGAGTCGAGGTCTATGAGGCGACGGAGATCCTTTGTGTTCCCTTTTCGACGAAGATGCAAGACTCGTGCGTCGCTCACTTGTGGAGTAAGTACGGTTAGCTGTCACGGATCAGGCGCGCTCTCTCAATTGTCTCGGGAGAAGAATGGTACCGCAAAGGTCGATTCCCACAGAATTATGCAGCGCGCAGGGCGGCAAGCCATATCCGTCACGTGCCGGCCGAGCGCCACGAGGGCGCTTCGTTGTTTCATGGCTGCCATGCAATATAATGTCGCACATGGTCGGGCATGGGGAAGCACGTCGACGTGATGCTCTGCCGGTGCCGATGCACGCACTCATTGTCTCTCGTAAGCACCTGCCTGCTCATGCTCACTTTGGCTATTGTGCGGTGCTACGTCTTCCATTGTCCCAATTGTATCTACTTGCTACGGGGGGGGACTTCCATGCGATTATCTCGTTCGTTTTGTACGGTATTACTGCATGCCGCGCATGATGCGACTCGGTCAGTCTGGGGGGCGTCGATGCCGAAGGCAGCCGCAACGGCTGCGGTGGCTGCGTCGTTTCGTAACGGGCATTGTATTACACTTTGCCGTCGTGATATGCGCTCCTGACACCAAGGCGATGATTCCTTGGTAAGTTCTCCCCGCGAGGGACTGTCGCGTTTAGAGTGCTTTTTTGTTTGTCCCCTCATCATGGCGTGCAGGTTACACATCATCCCTCATCCCAACGTTTTTTGTCGACCTCGCCGCGTCCTCTTTTTTGCTCCCTGATGCAACACACACCCATTTCCTCAATCCGCTTGTACCACCACTTGTGATTCTTTTTTGCAACCCTGTGTCGACAAGGGGTTATCGGTTATCGGTTATCGATTATCCCATTGCAGCCATGTAAACGTTATGCGACCTTCGTGGTGGGCTCTCTCTTGTATCGTGGATTCAGATGTAAAGTTTACCCATGCTTGTGAGAATTTCGATAGTCATCGCTGGAATAGATGACTAGGATTTTCGGTGACATCCCTGCGTGGTACCACTGAATGGGTAGAAACCTGGGTGGTGCCAATGATCTCCGTCTTCCCCCCTGTGAGTCATTCGCGACTTCAAAAGTACGCTGGGCCGCGTAATGACAGTGTTCTGTGGTGGCCGCGGCGTGCAAGACCTCCGGTGACACGCTGCAATTTCGCCCTGTAAGTGCAGCTTGGAAGACAGCCCCTCCTTGGAACACGGGTCGGCTGTGCTGTTTTGGGGCGACAGCGAAAGAAACCAAGGACATTTTCTTAGCGTCAGTGACAAAAATAAAGGCCTGAAAGGTATCATTTCTGTCGCCTTCCGGGGTCGTGACCTCCGAATCAAGAGTCAGTGATGGGAGCACGGCACATGCATATGCATATGCTCCGGCCCGAATCGTTCTAATCAATCTCTAGCGCTCTAAGTCTAATCCGAATTGGGTGATGTTCACGAACACCTCATTAATTAACTTACTTGCGCATGCGAGTCAGAGTCAGTGAGATCTTAGCGCACCATATCTGACCGATCTGACCCATGGCCGGCAGCGGAGAACCTTTTCTAGGAAAGCACGGCGGGATCACCTCAATCGGCACGCGAAGTAAACTTAAACCCCATAACATAACGATGCCCAGGCAAGTCACTGCAGGGCGCGAACTAACAGAGTGACTGTACTAGTAGACTACCCTTTCTCTCGAAAACTTAAATAGCCACAGGTGGTAATACAGACAACAGAGGAACGAATCAACAGCACACGGGAAAAAGGCGTGTCGGTCATTATTCTTCGCACATACTGGGCGAAGACGGCCACACGAGGTGAACAAAGGGTCGAAGCAGAGGGTGGTGGGAATAGATTTATGGGTCTGCACGCGAGTATCAGAACCACAAAAAAAGGTAAGTGATGGCCGGGGGAAATCTCACCAGTTTGCGACGAGTTGAGAAGGCCGCCTACGCGACGACGCAACCGCCTGCGCCATTCTGAGTGTTCGGATCATCGGCATCGATGGGAGTCGAGGGCGCAGGTTCAGCCTCGGGGATGTTAGAGGCGATGGAGAAGAGCGTGGCGAAGAGATCCATTGGGAGTGTGTTGAGAGAGGGCTACTACGCGATGTGCAGGAGTTGAGAGAGACTAGGAGTCTGTCTAGCCACGAAAGTTTCTCGCTCTCTTTTTATTCGTGAAACATTGGACCGCCAAGCCCAGGCCTGAATGCATACGAATGAAACCAGGATCATGAGGCTTCAAGTGAGAACAATAAAGTCGGATAATGTCAGGGAGTGATAGACGGTGGGTGATCGTCAAAGTGATCATGAGTCGTTCCGCAATATGGACAACAATGGCACGGGGAGGGAGTCACACAGAGCACTTCCCAGGGTGAAGGATAAAATACAACCAGGCACGGCATGCAGACGCGAGGGATGTATTTCCTTGGGCGCAACATGAAACCTGCACCCCTGACTTGCAAGGCTGGCGCCCATTTATCCCGTCTAGGAGGTGTCCGTCGGAATGTTCTCATCGGTCCACGCCCTCAAGTTCGCTCGAAAGTCGATACAGTCATAGTCTGGCCCCCTATTCTACGCCACCACCCACTTGCAGTGGGGAAGAAACGGCCAGGGAGCTTGGTTCGACGATCGTCCTTTGTTCGCCCTGACGCCACTGCTAAACGGCCAATGGAGACTATTTCCAATTGATTCATTCTTCGCGTTGCGAGTGGCGCATTATATGACAGAGCTTACCTTGCGGCTCGAGCGGTTCCCCCATTGGGTAGAATAAGTCGGAACATACACCTCCGTCGTCACACGCGCCATTGTTTATTCTTTACCCGAGTTTGTGGGAGTTCTGTGCTTGCCTGGAACGAAGGTTTCGACTATGGGGGAAGTTTCCGAGTTGGAGTTGTGAGGGAGAGGAAGAGGCGACGTTCTCAATCTTGGCGCATATGGGAGATGCATACCGCACATCGAATATGTGATGTGATGACAATCAGCGATGGTGATGATTGTGAACGGACCTCGGTCTGGGTCCCGAAAAGTTTGTATCAGTTTAGTGCCCCTAACCCTAATACAAGGCCAAGCCACTGCCACTCCTGCCTTGCAAATGTTACTACTGTACAGTACCATCGCATCGACAGATGGGCGCAGTTATCTGAATGTCCCGGTGGAGTAAGTAAGGTATGTTCCAAAGAAGTTACGCGAAGGATCGACATAATTGTCATGATTTAAAGAACGCGACTAGGAGACGCAGACGCAGTTGAAGATCTGCGGAACTGAGAAACGACCTTGAGTCGACAGACAGGAAGGAGAAAGCGCACAAAAAATGCGTGCGGCAAAGGCCGAATCACGGTTGACCTCTGTACGCTGGCCGTCTGCGCTGACACTCGGGCACTACTCGGGCACAGGCGTACTCCAGGGTCACGAAGAGCAGTTGGAGGGGGCTCCCTCAAACTCAGTTGAGATCGATTAGGTTTAGTGCAACGAGCCTTAAAGTGAGCGTTACTCCTACTTTTCTCGCTAACGCAACGGGCCTGCCATAGATCACTGGTTATACAGTGCGTCTGCCTCCCGAAGCAGAATGTCACTATCCAGATACTTATGACCTGGGTTGTGTTGCTTCCATCGCGTCCATGGAGTGGGGCGCACTTCTATCCGAGTCATGGCTGGTATAAGTACCGGCCCAAACAGACCCTGCCAGTGTGAGGTAGCCAAGTCAAGAAAGTCGCCGGCGATACCACGCTCAGCAGGATAGTCATACTTTCGCTCATATGGAGCCGCCTCTGTGGCTGCCTACAGCAAAAATTTGCCGTATGAAAGGGCATATGACAAGTTGGGGGAGAAGTAGGACATTGAGACGAGGCGCACGGCATCCGTTCGGTGGGTGATAATAACTTATCTCCTAGGTGGGGACCTCTCTGGTGCCGCCTGGATTTCGGATCGCTAACCCCATGTAGTTCAAATCAAGGCAACGGTCACTTGTTGTGCAGACGAATGACAAAAAGCTCCCGCTGGACGTCTCCGGAGAACAATGGCTCCGATACGGCACCTCAAGCCGTGGGTGCACAGGTACGCTCGTATTTCCAATAAGCCCATTATCCCGTGGGAGCCAGAGGTCACCTCGATGCCCCCCACAGCCCTCATCTTGTATGCCAACATCGAGGACTTGGCTTGCAGGTGATGTACTCTACATGGACTTGCTTTGGGACTAGGAATTGGTAGGCCTGCGAAGCGATTAAGGCGTGCGTGCCTCTGGAAGTGTGCGACTGGCGGACTCGTGCATAGTTTCCACCCCGAAGATACGCGGGGAGGCCAGGTGGATGGGCGTCTGCTGCCATTCTGCTTGGTTCGGGACCCCTTCCTTACGTCTGGCTTGAGGGTTGTGGGTGGGTTGTACGGGAGAGCCCGCTCGCTCATCTCCATCACTTCACCAAATATAACGGGGGGGAGGGGTGCACTGTCAAGCGGGGTGCCGTTGTACGGACTACAGTAATAAGTTCGTTCTTGTCAAGGAGAAAGGCGGGTGAATCCGGTACCGGCGGTACCTGAATCGATATCTCCAATTCGGCCCCCGAAAATCGGAGTACTGACAAACAAGAGGACGGCTCTGGCTGCTTTCCTGATGATTGTTCTTTCTCTTGGCCGGAGACTGTAGTCCGGCCTGCAACATGTTTTACTCACGCCTTCCAGAATTAACGTCCTTGGCCGCGCCGTCATGTGTCTAGTCTTTTGTCTGCGGAAGCGCTGTTTACGAGAAACGTATGGTTCACCGATGGGATGATGTCCTCAAACACGAAAGCATAGGAGGGTCGCGCCGTCCGTACCCTCAGCTGGCCATGGACAACGACAACTAGTTTGTGCGGTGTTATGGTACAATATTCAAGAGATATCTGGACCACATCGGCTGGGATATAGACCAAAGCGTGCACTCCTCGCTATCGCAAACAACCTCAATTGTCTCTGCAGAAGAATAACGTTCCAAAGGTTGACGTTTGAACGCCTGATGAGTGGCACGAGTGCCGCCCATGAGAATGTGTAATGTGTAGTTGCCTCATGGATATCCTAGACAGACGTCCCTGTCGAGTGCTATGGAGACAAAACGCGCCCTAGGAGTATCTGATGATCTGATGACCCCTCGTTCCTTACTCACGTGCATGGGACTTAGGAAGTGACAAGAACCGGCAGGCGCCTCTGCCAGTGCTGAACGTACCCTGAGCGCCTGGGCGCTCACACTATTGTCTTAGGTAAGAACCTGCTCACTTTGGCTATCGTAATGCCTCAAGCAGTTGTGACGTTCCCCATCATGCTAATTGTCTGTGACGGCCTGAAACTTGGAAGGGTGCTTGCTCGTTCCCATGTTATGGTGTTCTGACTGGAACTCTCGACACAACTTACACGTATAAAGGGTGGATCGGAAGCTCTATGTCTCGACAGCTTCAGAGCACCACTTCTTTACTCACACCCAACAATCCAAACCACCCATCCCAATGGATTTCTTCGCTTCGCTCTTCTCCGTTGCCTCGAACGTTCCCGAGGCTGAGCCCACCACCTCCGCTCCCATTGATGCCGACAGCGGCGGAGGAGGCCACGGTGGCTGCATTGTTGCCTAGACGGATTCAGTTTCCGTCTTGCGAAGTCGCGATACACTCACCCCCCGACGACCGGTATGGCGACTTCTCACCTTCAAAGTCGTTTCTTTTTTCCTGATTCTTTTTGTCTACAGCACCCCCATAACACCCTTCACTTCATCCCCGCCTCAAATTTTCGTTTACTTTGTGTTCCCGCCTTCGCTCTGGTTGCGGGGGAATAATGGCCAACACAGTTCTTTTGTTGTATCCCTGTACTGTACTAGTATTTCGATTCGTTTGTCTGCTGCGTGCTTGTACCACCACCCTGGAATTTGTTTCGTCCCCTCCTCCTCCCCCTTCTCCTTGTAGGAGACGTACTCTACAAACGACCCATGTTATCTTGTAGTGGTAGACCATTTTCTGTAGCATGATCAACGCATTCGTACACGCACACATGGCTGAGGGCGATTCATAATGCATACTAGTATGTCCCGCCTAGCTCGGTGGCGACAGCACTATCCCTAAGCGCTAAGCCCCCGTTCGGACGGCACCCCCTGTTCGGACAGCACAATTATCTCATTCACGTTTTACTCAATGCACTGAGTTGGTGAGTACGTGTGACTGTCGGAACAGGGATTCCCGTCCGAACAAGGGATAGTATATTCAACCACGAACTGCCGAATACGGCACGCCTTGTACGGTAAGCTAGGCACCGAGCCGGAGTTAAGGAGGCTCGGCAATTGGCCGGCTCCAAATTTGAAAGTTTGGCTTAGCGACTTCGGCTTTGATGGGGGCGCAAGGCAAGGGCAGCAAAGGTACAGCTTCGCTCGTCCGGTGCGCTGTACATGGGCATGGTCCGGGTGTTATTCAATTGGGCATGAAGCTGCATCAAGCCTCGCTTTTTGTTTGGAAGACACTGTGCCGCTGTGTGTGAGGGTCCTCGTTCACATGACATTTCGTTGAACGCCCTTTCGTGCATTGCAGTCAAACTCTGCGACTGCACTCAACCTGACATGCCTGACACGTCGCCGGCGCATTGAACCCAGTCATTGACTCGGACTCCCGCTCCCACTGACCCGCTCCCACTCCCACCGTCCTGTCGACACATCTCCCGCATTAGTCACCACAACTAGTGGCACTACCGCCTCGGTTCTGCGCTTCTCGCCTTCGGCACGCTCGCCTCTCGATATGCCGTCGGTCATACCCGTCGGTGGCGCGGTTCGGGGGACAGGGTGTGGGAGCCTTCCCCTACCACTTCTGCGGTTTGCGCCGGTGGTGGCCGCGAGGTAATTTCCGCATGGACTCGACATTTGATTGCCGCGCGCACCTGCTGGCATGGCCGGATCATCGTTGCGCATTAGGAGGGTGCTAAGGTATTTCTCATTGTTGCCCGCACTCTTGTCTTGATTTCGGTACTAGTTTCGCTGGGCGTCCACGTCCCACCGTATGGCGGCTCTCAAATGTTTTTGGATTTCGGTGTATTCCGCAAGATCCTTCGCCTTCGCAAGACTCTCGTTCCAGATGAAGATTCTGTCCCTTGATGGTGCAGTGCTGAAGATCCGTCACGGCGGCAAACTCCGTCCTGCATGCTTCCATTCGTCCGACACCACCTCGTACTTTCATGCAAGTCTCTTCTTCTCTTCGCTCTTTCGTCCGGTTCTTAGCTGGCGGAATTGGCGCAGCGGGCTACTGGCAGATGGGTGACACAAGTAGCACGTTCGGGCATCGCAAATCGACGCTCACACCCCACTGGCGGACACGGCTTATTTTTACCCACCGATCACCACGTGCCTGCTCCCCAAGACTGCGCCTGTGCTTGGCCTGAGGCCTGAGCCGTGGCAGCAGGCGACCATCGGGTGCAGTTGGCTGTTGGACTGCCGGAATCGCGGCCATCGGTCCTGTTCATCCCGCCTATGGACGTCGGCCATTGCTTCAGGCTCAAGTTATAACCCCCAGTGGTACGACCACTTGCCTGTGCAGCCTGAGCTTGCTTCACATGGGCAAGACCTTCGTGTCCTTTGCACTTGCCATTGTAACGTATGTACCATCATTTCTGCGTTTCTTCATCCGGCAAGTCAATTAAAGAACACGATCCAAGATGAGACATTCTCCAGCAGAGTGTTCAGCTCATGGGTTGTCCCCCGTTGCAGAGACAGCACTGTTTGTACACAGAGTTGACGCTCCGCGAACCTGGTAAGCGCGGAGTAAAAAAAAAGGGGGGGAGCGTCAACATGCGAGGTGCCAGATGCCATCGACGTAACTGAAATGGGGACAGACCTGGGAATTGAGTGCCACTCTCAGTAGAAACGCCTGTTGCCTCTGTCCCAGTGCCACGACCCTCTCCTGAAGATCGTTAGAAACCCTCAGGCGAGAGAATGATGGTTGAGTCATGAAAGCGGCGGAGTATGCAGCAATCTTCTCTGCAAAATGGATACAGCCACGGAAGAAGGTAAGGCACGACTCTTTGTTCTTCTTCGATTCACAGCCAACTCGTAGAGCGAGAGCTACGTTCTCTGGCGAGGGTGCTATGGAGGCACTTGTACGGACTCTCTGCAGCGTTTCTTCGAGCGTGGCCAAGGCAGGGAATAATATAATGTGGAAGCTATTGCCCCAAGGTCGGTTCCCTGTGAGGGTCAATAACGGAACACAGTACGGGAGGGCGAATGGACGAGCGGAGAACGGAGGAACTTGGCAATTGAGGTAAGCTCCAGGTACTACTGCCTTGTCCGGTAATCTGTAACATTGGTCTGTTCTCTGCGTGCGCAAAAGCGTGGGGAAAACCTTCCAGGACTTTATGGTTTGTTCAAGGCTTGTTTTGAAGTCCCTCCACCGTTTCGCATCATTAGGGTCAACGCGACGGGTCTCGAGCCTGAGCGCCTTGGCAGCACGGCGTATCTCCTCCGTCCAGAACTTGTCTAACTCCGTGTAACATCGTCGAATCGCATTGAGCACGAAGTCTACCTCCCTGAATAGGTCAAAGTCTGCCGGAATTCGCTGCCGTAGTGCTGAGATCAACCGTGCTTCTATGTCGTCGACTCGTCGTCTGTCTCGATCTGCGGCGTATACCCAAACGGCCAGCGCCGTCAAAACGCGGCAATAGTCATGGTTATATCGTGCATTATAAGGGCTCACCGAATGTCGATCAGCTGAAAGTAGGTGTAGTAAAGCAAGAAGTCAGATGAAGCCCCATGGCATCGGCGCCGACGATTCCGCATCCGCCTCTCCGGCCTACCGGCCCGTTCCCTCAGCCCTTCAGTTTACTGCTCCTAACCCTAAGACAAGGCCCTACGGAACTTATGGACGCCAATCCTACCGGCAACTTCACTTCACTCACTTCACTCACTTCACTTCACTACCATTGCATCGACAGATGGGTGCAGTTATCTGAAATGTCCTGGTGGAGTAAGTAAGGTATCGGCTCACATTGATCTTAAGTCGAATGTTGGTTGTGGCGATACATGACGCCGGTTATCGTCATGGCACGTCGATCATGTTCCAAAGAAGTTACACGAAGGATCGACATAATCGGCATGATTTAAAGAACGCGGCTGTGAGACGCAGACACAGTTGAAAATCGGGGGAACTGAGAAACGACCTTGAGCCGCGTAACTCGACAGCCGACCGACAAAAAAGGAGAAAGCGCAACAAAAAATACGTGCGGCAAAAGCCGATTCACGGTCGACTCTCGGTTGACGCCAGTCTCTGTACGCTGCTGTACTCCGGGTCCACGAAGAGGAGTTGGAAGGGGTTCCCTCAAACTCAGTGGAGATTATGATAGTGCAACAAGCGTTAAAGTGAGCCTTACTCCTACTTTTCTCGCTAACGCAACGCGCCTGCGCTAGATCACAGTAAGTCTGCCTCCCGAAGCAGAATGTCGCTATCCAGATACTTGTGACCTGTTGCTTCCATCGCGTCCATGGAGTGGGGTGCACTTCTATTCGAGTCATGGCTGGTATAAGTACCGGCCCAAACGGACCCCTGTGAGGCAGCCAAGTCGAGAAAGTCGCCGGTGATACCACACTCGGCAGGGATAGTCATACTTTCGCTCATATGGTGCCGCCTCTGTGGCCGCCTACAGAAAATTTTGCCGTTTGGAAGGACATATGGCCAGTTGGGGGAGAAGCAGGACATTGAGACTAGGCACACGGCATCCGTTCGGTGGGTGGTGATAACTTATCTCTAGGTGGGGAGTGAGGTCCTCTCTGGTGCCCCACCTGGATTTTCATTTTCGGATCGCTAACCCCATGTAGTTCAAATCAAGGCAACGGTCACTTGTTGTGCAGACGAATGACAAAAAGCTCCCGCTGGACGTCTCCGGAGAACAATGGCTCCGATACAGCATCTCAAACCGTGGGTGCATAGGTAACGCTTGCATTTCCAATAAGCCCATTATCCCGTGAGAGCCAGAGGTCACCTCGATGCCCCCCACAGCCCTCATCTTGCATGGCAACATCGAGGGCTTGCAGGTGATGTGCTCTACATTGCCTTCCTTTCCGAACCAGGACTTGGCAGGCCTGCGAAGCGATGGAGGCGTGCGTGCCTCTGGAATTGCGCGACTAGCGGACGCGTGCACAGTTTGGTTTGGGGCCCCTTCCTTACGTTGGCTTGATGGCTGTGGGTGGGTTGTACGGGAGAGCCATCATTCCACCAAAAATAACGGGGGGAGGGGGGCGCATATCAAGCTGGGGTGCTGTTGTACGGACTGGTAAGTTCGTTCTTGTCAAGTGTCAAGGAGAAAGGCGGGTGAATTTGGCACCGGCGGTGCCTGAGTCGATATCTCCAATTCGGCCCCCGAAAATCGGAGTAACTGACAAACAGACAAACAAGAGGATGGCTCTGACTTTTTTTCTCCTGATGTCCCGAATGATTGTTCTTTCTCTTGACCGGACACTGTAGTCCGGCCTGCAACATGTTTTACTCACGCCTTCCAGAATTAATGTCCTTGGCTGTGTCGTCATGTGTCTAGTCTTTTGTTTGCGGAACTGCTGTTTACGAGAAACGTATAGTTCACTGATGGGACGATGTCCCCAAACACGAAAGCATAGGAGGGTCGCGCCGTCCGTACCCTCAGCTGGCCATGGACAACGACAACTAGTTTGTGTGGTGTTATAATACAGTATTCAAGAGATATCTGGACCACATCGGCTGGAATATGGACCAAAGTGCGCACTCCTCGGCTATCGAAAACAGCCTCAATTGTCTCTGCAGAAGAATAACGTTCCACAGATTGACGTTTGAACGCCTGATGAATGGCACGAGGACCGCCCATGGGAATGTGTAATTGCCTCATGCCTTATGGATATCCTAGACAGATGTCCCTGTCGAGTGCCATGGAGACAAAACGCGCCCTGGGAGTATCTGATGACCCTCGTTCCTTACTCCGTGCATGGGACTTAGGAAGTGACAAGAATCGGCGCGCGCCTCTGCCGGTGCTGAACGTACCCTGAGCGCCTGAGCGCTCACACTATTGTCTTATGTAAGAACCTGCTCACTTTGGCTATCGTAATACCTCAAGTAGTGTGACGCTCCCCATCATGCTAATTGTCTGTGACGGCCTGAAACTTGGAAGGGTGCTTGCTCGTTCCCATGTTATGGTGTTCTGACCGGAGAACTCTCGACCCAACTTACACGTATAAAAGGTGGATCGGAAGCTCTATGTCTCGACAGCTTCAGAGCACCACTTCTCTACTCACACCCAACAATCCAAACCACACATCCCAATGGATTTCTTCGCTTCGCTCTTCTCCGTTGCCTCGACGTTCCCGAGGCTGAGCCCACGACCTCCGCTCCCATTGATGCCGACAGCGGCGGAGGAGGCCACGGCGGTTGCATCGTTGCCTAGACGGATTCTGTTTCCGTCTCGCGATACACCAACACGAACTAACGACGACCGGTATGACGACTTCTCACCTTCAGAGTCGTTTCTTTTTCCTGACTCTTTTTCTCTACAGCACCCCCATAACACCCTCACTTCATCCCCGCCTCAAATTTTCGTTCACTTTGTGTTCCCGCCTTCGCCCTGGTTGCGGGGGAATAATGGCCAACACACAGTTCTTTTGTTGTATCCCCCTGTACTAGTATCTCGATTCGTTTGTCTGCTGCGTGCTTGTACCACCACCTGGAATTTGTTTCGTCCCCTCCTCCTCCTCCTCCCCTTCTCCTTGTAGGAGACGTACTCTACAAACGACCCGTGTTATCTTTGTAGTGGTAGACCATTTTCTGTAGCATGATCAACGCATTCGTAAACGCACACATGGCTGAAGGCGATTCCAAGGCCCCGATTCTTGATAATGACCCGCCTAGCTCGGTGGCGGAAGTATATTCAACACGAACTGCCGAATACGGCACGCCTTGTACGGTAAGCCAGGCACCCGAGCCGGAGTTAAGGAGGCTCGGCGATTGGCCGGCTTAAAATTTGAAAGTTTGGCTTCGGCTTTGATGGATGATTCGATGATGGATGGCAAGGCAAGGGCAGCAAAAGTGCAGCTTTGCTTGTCCGCTGCACTGTACAGTACAGTACTGTAGCCTGGATGGGCATGGTCTGGTGTATTCAATTGGCGCCTCGCTTTGTTTCGAATTGGATTGGAACATTGGATTGGAACACAATGTGCTGTGACCCTTGTTCACATGACGTACTTATTCGTGAACGCCTTTTCGTGCATGCGCGCGTGCAGGTCCCGTCAGCTGACTCTTTTGCCCTCAGTCGCTTCGACTGCACTCGACCTGACACGTCGCCGGCGCATTGAACCCAGCCTTTGACTCGGACTCCCGCTCCCACTCCCGACTGACACTCCCACCCGTCCTGTCGACTCATCTCCCGCATCACAATAACCCCGGGCCCTTCGGTTCCGAGTCTGCGCTTCTCGCCTTCCGTCGGCACGCCCGCCGCCCCTCGGTATGCCGTCGGTCATACCCGTCGGTGGCGCGGTTCGGGGGACAGGGTGTGGGAGCCCTCCCCCCCTACCGCTTCTGCAGTTTGTGGTGATGGACACGAGGTAGGTTCCCGCATGGATTCGACATTTTGATCAAAAGGGGCGCCGCTTCGCTGGGTGACAATTGCCACCGCATCTGCCGGCATGGCCGGATCATGCATTAGGAGGGCGTAGGGTGCTAGGTATTTCTCATTGTTGCCGCATTCTTCTTCAATTGACTTGTCCTGAGTCTTGATTTGGGTAGTTTCTCTGGGCGTCCACGTCCCACGTATGTGCGGCTCTCAAAAATTTTGGATTTCGGCGCATTCCGCGCAAGATCCTTTGGCCTTCGTGAGACTCTCGTTCCAGACGAAGATTCTGTCCCTTGATGGTGCAACTACTGAAGATCCGCTACAGCGGCAAACTCCTGCATGCATGCTTCCATTCGTCCGGCGCCACCTCATACTTCAATGACAGCCTCTTCTTCTCTTCGCCCTTGCGTCCGGTTCTTAGCTGACGGAATTGGCGCAGTGGGCTACTTGCTACAGGACATGTCGGACTCACCAGTGTTGGCAGGACATAACGAACGATGCTTCCGTCCCAATTACTGAGGAATATGTACAGCACTTCATTCTGATTCCAGCGGGCTGGATCTAGAGAACAGAGAGCGGACGGAGCTTCGTTGCTTTTCTCTCTCTGGGTGAATTAGGAAAGCGCAAGTGATTTCCCTCTTCGGGTGCGAGACAGGCGTGCAGCAGAAGAGTTGGTACCTGATTCTGCGCGTTTTGTCTCCCTCACGTTGATGACCAATATGACGACTATTTCCTTTTCATGACGAAGCAAAGCGAAAGAACTACTACTACATAGACGTGTGTAGAACCTTTCGCTCGCTTGAACTTGAACGGTGTGACTTCCCCACGCAGACTGAGAAGGTCTTGTGCCAACCGTCGATAAATCTGTAGTGGGCGGGCGCACCCTATAGCGTCGAGTAGGGGGCATAGACACTAAGCAGAAGATGGTATAAGTTTGAATCGGGTTTGGTTTTGGGGATCGATGAAGAAGTTGTGACATGGCGCGATGTAAATCTACCCAAAGTGTCCGCGCAATCTCTTGAGAATATCGGCATGGGAGCACATTTGGTTGCGTCAACTAACATGCCACATAACAGTGTCTACCATTACGCGTTGCAAAGCGATAACATGACTGCTGTAGACTGCTTGTTCTCCCGAAACGTGGGTGAGAAAAAGAAAATTATAGGTGGTTGGCGGCGCGGCGATACAAAACAAAACCGACAATCAGGTCAAAATAAGACGGCCAGTGACTTGACTCTCTAATTTCTCTGCTCACACCAGGGGGAAGAAGGAAACACAATGAGGGAGGGCAAAAGTTGAGGTAGAGTGAGGAAATGGTTTAAGGATCTACAAGCAAGAATTAGAAAATCAGAGTAACCCAAAACCGTCATGGAGGGCCGCGGGCGATCTTACCGCTTATTTCCGGTCGGCTGAAATTTTTACCATCTACACACCTACGCCACAACGCAACCACCACAGCCTGTGCTTGAGTTCGGTTCATCGGCGTCAATAGGCATAGAGGGCGCGGGCTCGGATTCGGATTCGGGAACGGTAGAGATCACAGAGAAGATAGTGGCGAAGAGATCCATTGAAGTATGTCAAATTGAGAGGGGCCTGTGCGGGGTTGGCTGTGCGCGGGATTTGGGAGAGGTTGGGAGGAGCTGTAGTTGAATGAAAGTCACTCCCTCTCCTTTTTATTGTGCTCAGCACCACGGAATGCGCGGATTTCGGAGGATACTCAACAGAGAAGGAACCCCACGTATCGAGGCAACCAGATGGAGGGCTCAATGATAACATCCCAGCCTGGCGCAGGGGTCGCACTCGAACACCACATCTGTTAATCTGGGGGCAAGCGACGTTTGCCCGTGATCAGCTTCCTATGGACAACAGTGCAAGCAAGGACGAGCTTGTGAAGCGAGAAACGAAACTAGCCAACTTGAAGCTCCCTACTACAGTGTTCGCTCGAGGAATAGCTCAGGAAGGGTCCGCTGGCATCTTCTTCCGGTCTCGCCGACGGTGCTCCAACCTTCGACGCATGGTCACCGTGGATATGCATCAGGAATGCTCACGATATCAGTATTGCTGTTATTCCCTCTCCGGGGTTTGTGGCACAACCGCCTGTACATGGAGATCATGGACATGGACAAGTTCCAACTTGAAGGATGCGCCTCGAGCGGCGCAGCAAGACCTAGCGCGGTGACGAGGACAAGTTTTTTCCCCGTTCATCCGGCGCTGCATCCTCAAGGCCAACGTTGAGACGTCGTTCCGAACCATTTGAGGCCGGCGAGTAGGTTTTGTGATTCCCATTCACCAGGTGTAGTACTGGCAGACGACGTGCTTGCAGTGCATGGCCTGCAAGCACTCAACCTCGACGCAAAGAGAGAGAGAGGTCATGGGGTGACGAGGGAATTCTCGACAGGTGAGCCATATGACGGTCAGGATCACAAGCATAGCTGGTGTTCCTCGGCCAAGCAGTGGAGGTCATCACCCTCCGGAGGTCTCAAGGGTAGTCCCTTTACTGGTGCGCTTCTCTTGGGTCGTGTTAGTTCAAATCGTATAACCGCAGACAGCAAATTCGAAGGGCCACAGGAATTCAAACTACGTGCATAGATAAGAAAACAGAGGTGAGATGAGTTCGAGTCGGGCCTACTGGTAAAACGTTGCGAAATAGAGATCCTGACCTCGCCTACTAGCACTGAAACGAAACCCGCAACTGAAGAAGTGAGCGGGTAGAATTGAAGCGCGTAATTGTTGGAAGCCTAGTACCGCCGCTGCCCAAGGTGTCAATGGGTAGGGGAGTAAGGAGCGGTGACCTGACCAGGACCAGAGATAGTCTTCGGGTTTGCGTGGGAACGCGGTGTGTGGCGCCCTGCGCGTGACTCTCCCTTCGACTATGATCGCACCCATATCGGATGATCTGATCCTGATGGTGGAACAACGCTGCACTTGACAAGAAAAACCACGAATGTAACCCCCTTGATATTCATACTCTGTGAGAGCCCTGAACCGAGATGTCAGAATACCGTGACGATTCCGGTCGTTATGAATTCTCGCGACCCGCAGAGCACATCAAGGCACTGAATGTTGCGCCTATCCCGCAGAACATATTCGATGACATGTCCAAGTATAATGATACCGCTCGTGGTATGTCCATCTATCATTCCCTTCTCGCTCCAGGTGAGAATACCTCCTAATACGCCGAGGCCAGCCACGTTCCCCCCTAGCCTTTTTTGACTTTCCATACCGAATGTAAAGGGAGTGTTTTTCGACTCGAGCGCGTAGAGTGAAGAAACGTGTTAAAAAACGTATTTAGAATCAGATTTAAGGACAATACAATGGAGCCTCCTTAAGTTGGAAGCCTCTAGAATCGAGGGAATTTGTCGACGAGGTCGGTAGCGGGAGGGTCCACTCGGAGTGAGGCGGTGTGGGTGTTTCGAGAAGTCCCATTTCGTTTCGAGAGCCACGGCGCCGCCTATCCTTAGAGGAAAGGGGTGATGCAGGGATGAGTCGGCCGAGGTCAGAGGGTGGAAAGCAGTTGATCAAAGTTCGACATGGCCTTGTAGGAGGGCGCGTGTCCTTTGTCGATGACGGACGGCGTGGTAATCCTAATCCTTGGGCAATTGCATCCTCTTTTCCTATCCTTAACCAAGTGGTCCTCCCATTTGAGGTCACAAGACAAGGGAGACTCAGACGACGGGAGGGCTGGAGGGGTCCACCACCCGTCGCAGAACATTATCTTCGTTTCTTGTGTGCACGGAGAACAACTATTTACCGGTACCAAAAGTGCGTGTCGAGAACTGCGCAGCGCAAAGAATATCAATGGAGGATCCTAGGCCGAGGAGCTGTAGAATTGTCGTCTCACGTTCCATCAATGTAGTCTTCTCCACTGGCAGGATCTAGTGTATGCTGGCGCTCCTTGGCTTTTTTTCGTGACCCTGTCGACGGAAGAGGACGTAGGAACGATCTTGCGAATGGTGGCCTTGAGCACCTACGACTTGGATCGCGCATCTTGAAGACTTTGTACTCGTAGTTGTGAACGTTGGTTGGTCCTAGCAGAGGACGCAGGAATGACCTTGCGAACGGCTTTCTTGAGCATTGACAGCTCGGGGTTGCGTATTTCAACGACATCGTGCTGGTAGTTGCACTGGCAGACGTTGACCAAAGCGCTGAACAGGGATGATGCCCAGTGGTAGTCCAACTTTGGGCGGCAATGCAGTCGACCCAGGCACCCCTCTAATTGCTGGCTGTGCAGGCTGTCCTCGGGTTCTCTCCTGGCGGCGGCGGCGGTATTGAGGCTATGGCTAAGTGTGTGTGCGTGACCGCGTGTGAGCGGAGCGTCCAAGGGAGCGTCTCAGCCAAAACTGGCACTGGCAATTCAACGGCGACGCGTTCATGCTCCGAGTCCTATATGACGCATGGATGGGACTCTTGAACGTCAGAGTGAGGAAGTTGAGACCGATGATTAATCTCTGAGTTTGTTGGATTTCCGGGAGCGAGTCGACCTTTGGGTGCCCTGCAATTCCATGGCCGGCGTCCCCATGGACTGTCATTCAGACTACAAGAAAGCAAGAAAGAGGACAGAGCGGGGTTGTGAGGTGAAAAGGAATAAACTCAGCGGGATCAATCACCGAACGCACGACGGCGGGGTAGCTCGGATTGGTGTGGGCGGTCGAATTTCACGTTGACGAGAGGGAGACGAGTAAGAGGGAGCACACGATGGTCTGCGCACTCGAAACGAGGAGATGAGAACTTGAAGAGGGTGCGTTTCCCAATACCAGTCTGATTCTCGACGTACTGCAGACCAGCCTTATATACATGTATTCCTACCTACTGGCGGTCCTGAAATACCGTATGGGTATGGAAGGGAAGGACGACCGTCGAAGAGGGAGAAGCCGTCGTTTGTGTGGCGCGCGATGCGAGACAGGACAGGGCTCGATATCGAAAATAGTGAGTACAGCAGCGTGTAAAGCGGACGTAGGGGAATGTACTACTGAACATCCGGATTGTGGGCACTGGGTAGTAAATAGGTGTATGTGATGCATCCGGGCCCTAACTAAAAAAAAAAAGAAATTTCTCACGACCGAACTGATCGGGATTATGCCTACAAATCAGATTAGCGCACAGTCAAACAGTCAAAGTACAGCTTTCAGACACCAACATGACTACAGTCGACTCCCTCTAACCCATAGGTTTCAGTTGCCACCGAGGGGTATGGGTTAAGAGGGAGTCAACTGTATACCAGTACTGGCGGATGCGCCAGACGAACCGCCCTGCGTAACCCTTGGCGTAACCTATCGACGACGTCAAGTCATCATCATTGCAATAACAGAGAGCGAATACCTTGTTTCCTTCAGCCAGTTGCGCGAAACGCACATCTACCGCTAGCGCAGCCTGCGGACCAGTTGGTTGAATGAACACAAGAAATAAATGAACCGGTGACCAACCTGGAAAGTTTGAAGCACCGTTGAAAGCCTCCCATCATACTGCTTGACCTTCCGTAACAGCTCCTTGCGCAGAAGCATCTTCTCGATACGCCCAACTTGCATGTTTTGTACGAGCGCACGCCCGATTCCATCCAATTGACTTGAGTACTATTGGTCAGCTTCAGCCATAAAAGTATCAGGAATATATGGCATACATCTCAAGACGCCCAAAGATCGTGCGTAGATCAGCAGGGATGTCTTTCTCCTCCAACTTGTACTTCTCGCACAATGCCCCGATGTAGGTCACCAAGTCAGAAACTTGCTCAACTTTCTCCATCACCAGCTCCCACTCTTCCTTGTATTGCTTTACCTCCTGTCAATGTGCTGGTAAGAAATGCTATCATGACGAGTATTCGAACACTTGCATCTCGCATGGTGAGCGCTTGCAGGAGGAGGCCTGCCACAGAGGAGATGTAGGGAATCTTCGCAGTCAGGGCACTTGCCTCCCTCAGAGCCGAAAGGGACACCTCAATCCCACTCATTGCAGTGTCACCTATTCTACCAGTTGGTTCAGACGTAGCGGGAGAAGCTGGATTGGGCAAATTAGCGAGGTCTGGAGAACGGTCGAGTAGGAGAAATCCTGGTCCTCACCGATTGGTTGATGGGTCATAGTAGAGGGTGCCAGTGAACGACGTATCCCTCGAATCACTCTCTTGCCAATTGATGACTTTGGTTGCATATTTCGGCGACTTTGTGGTCGTAGTTGCAGAGGTTGATGGACCCCATCGTCGGAGGACGCAGGAACGGTCGTGCGAATGGTCTCCTCGAGCACCGACGACTTGGATCGCGCGTCTTGAGGACTTTGACCTTGCAGTTGCGAACGTTGGTTGGTCCTAGCAAAGGACGCAGGAATGACCTTGAGAACGACTTTCTTGAGTATCGACAATATTGACATCTTGCGTTTGGGTATTTCAACGACGTCGTGCTGGTAGCTGCAGGCGTTGGCCAAAGCCTGAGGGCTGAACAGGGATGATACCGAGTGGGAGTCGAACGTCGAACACTCGAACTTTGGGCGGCAATGTCGACGGGGCAAGGCACAGGCATGCCTCTAATTGCTGGCTGTGCAAGCTATCCTCGGATTCTCTCTTGGCGGCTGCGGCGGTATTGAGGCTATGGCTAAGCAAGCGTGTGTGCTACGTTGTGCTCCGTGCGGATCACACGCGGTCGCCTGTGGGTGGAGCGTCTTGCCTCAGCGTGGCCAAAACTGGCAATTCAACGGCGACGCGGGTAAACGGCATACGTTCACCTTCATACATTCACGCCGCATTCATGGCATGGGTCCATGCACCCACGCTCCCAATGACACCTAATGAACTTGCTTGGGAAAACTCGTCTTTCATTTCTCTAGCATTACTAGTACTGCATGTACACGTCCTCCTCTCCCAGTGACGGGTGCCTACACAATATAGACGCAGGCACCTTCTAGTAACTTAGCCCCAGCTCATGAACCAACACGTACCAAAATACAAGCTGTACAAGCACTGATTCCAAGTCCTGCAATGAAGTCAACCCGTACTTCTCTGACGTTTTCTCGCCTATGGATGCAATTCTTGAACGTCAGAGTGAGGAAGGTGAGACCGATCATTAACCTCTGAGTTTCTTGGATTTCTAGGAGCGAGTCGACCTTCGTGTGCGCCGCAGCTCCATGGCTGGCGTCCACATGGACTGTCATCATGTCATTCTTAATGGTCATCGGTGAACTGAGTCACGGATGGGGTGACTTCAGCAACGAGATGTACATGCGTACGTCTGCCTTATTTCCGATATCCCTGCCGTCGGAACAACTGTCGTAGGTTTCTGTCTGTCTCTCATGCCAGAGATAATGAATGGCTGTCGTACTTCTTTAAGTTCTTTCACATATGTCCATTACTCTCTGCTTATCTACCGCCTTTGGAATATGCCCCTGCTTCTACTGCCCTTTTGCCCAGAATGCGAAATCATGACTATTGCTCTTAACTAGATGAGCGCTGGGCTTACTAGTATGCAGGCTACAAGCGAACTCCAGTGGGCGAGAACGCGTTGGTATCCGAGTTAAGATGTCGTACGCTATATCGATTGCTCTGGCTGCAGTCCTTGCTATGGAGGAAACACGAGATGTGATTTGGTTTCATGTTTGAGGTGATCACACCGAGATTTAACGAATCAAACCCACGGATATATATATTCTTCCGTGGGGGCGGCAGCAGCGACGCATCCTGGCCATTCAAGGCAAGACACCCGGTTCTAAACCTCGGGACCTTTTTTTTTCATTGGGCTTTTTGCCTCTTGCGTCCCCGAGGTGTACGAGTGCCAGTCCCCCAGCGACTCGTCAGAACTCCCCGGGCATCTGGACCCGTCGCTGCCAGCCTCAGACGTACATACATACATCCATACTCTACATCCATAACCTTTTTCCAACCCCCCTCGACAAACGACACCCTTCGCGACCAAAGTCCTTCAGCCACGAAGCTACGACACTTGGTGCACAACAAGATACCGCGCACGTGTTGAATGGGTCGACGACGGGGCGGCCGAGGGGAGGACGCAAAAGTACAGTACGAGTCATAGTAATCAGAGCGCTCTTTCCGACTCTCCTCGACACAGTTCCCCTCACGAGCAAAGTCCTCGATGAGGGAGGGTCGAGGGGAGGATACGAATGTGGAAGCGTAACGTGTAACACCTACATCTCGCTAAGACCGACGCCCTCCATATGGCATGCGCACGGCTGCAGTGAGATACTGACAGCTGCCCGGATCCACGACTGGAGGAGAAGATCGAAGAAAGAATGTGAGGCGATGGGGATAGGAAGTGAGAGCAATGCCCTTCTTATATACGCCTCTGTGGGCATCCAGCGGCGACCACGACGGCATGGGCTGACAGTCCTGTCAACATCGGCGGTGGACGCGCGTTGACGCGTTGACCATTTAACTCGTGGCCGTGACTCCGTTGGAATTCAAATATGATGGAAGCCATGTCGGGTGCGCGCTCTCGAAGTGACCAGCAACAAGTTATCACGCAGGAGAAGAGACAGCTGGTTGTTTTTCCTGCGAGTTCTCCAGGGTGGTACCATCGTGCTTAGAGGGAACAAGCCGGAATATCAAGTGCGCACCAAACTCCTCTCATAGCTTAGATAGCGCTAGCACGAAAAATTCCAGTTAACATTCCAAACATCATGATGACGTACATGGTACCCAGTCAATATTGATGGTTGGATTCCAACAGATACAGTCTGGATCGCGTGCGTCCCCATTTCCAAGCCCAAATCCGAATCGCTTGCATGAATGCCACGGAGCACCTAAGCGACCGTCGCTTCATCGACCCGAATAAAATCCTTCTTCTCATCACTGCCGGAATGGCTCTTGTCGTCCGAGGACGTCTCCTGCTCCAGGATCGCGTGGTCAAGCATTGTTTCGTGGGCGGGATATAGCCTTGAGTAGAGTAAAGTACACGACAGATGCCAGTGTAAGCTGTACATCCGGCAGGATTGAGATCCAACCCAGGTGGCAAGAAAACGGAGATAGTGCTCACACCGAGAATGTACGCAATGTCGAACACTGCAGGCGGGTGCCGACGCCTACGTGTATTTGAAGGTTGATGTTATTGACGAGTCCAGGCAAAGTGAGTGGCACTGAGACGATATGATCATCGCCACTGCAGCCCGCCAGTTCTGCGAACGCTGTCAGGCACGGATGTATCCTCCGGTTGGCGTCAATATCTTACGGCGAATGAACATTTTACCATCTACACCTACGCGACAACGTAGTTACCGATACCGCTTGAGCTTGAGTTCGGTTCATCGGCGTTAACAGGCATACAGGGTGCGGGCTCAGATTCGGATCCGGGGAACACAGAGAAGATAGCGGCGAAGAGATCCACTGAGGTATGTCAAATTGAGAGGGGCCCGTGAGCGGTTGGCTGCGCGGGATTTGGAAAAGGTTGGGAGGAGCCTGTAGTCGAATGAAAGTCACCCCCTCTCCTTTTTATTGTAGCTCACCACCACGGGATGCGCGGATCTCGGAGGATACTCAATAGAGAAGGAACCCCACGTATCGAGGCAACCAGATGGAGGACTCAATAGTATCATCCCAGCCTGGCTCAGGGGTCGCACTCGGACACCACATCTGTTAATCCGGGGGCAAGCGCCGTTTCCCATGATCAGTTTCCTACTGACAACAGAGTGCAAGCACAGACGAACTCATTCAAGTCAAGGTGGAGCGAGAAATGAAACACCTTTACTGGTGCGCTTCTCTTGGGTCATTCTAGTTCGAATAGTATCAACCCCGCAGACAGCAACTCCGAAGGGCCACAAGGAATTCAAACTATGTGAATAGATAGGAAAACAGAGGTGAGATGAGTTCGTCGACTCGGGCCTACTCGCAAACATTGCGAAATAATCGGAGATCCTGACCTCGCCTACTAGTAGCACTGAAACGAAACCCGCAACCGAAGCAGTGAGAGGGAAGCGTGTAATTGTTGGAAGCCTAGTACCGCCGCTGCCCAGGGTGCCAATGAGGAGGGAGAGTAAGGAGCGGTGACCGGTGACCAGAAGTTAGTCCGGGTTTGCGTGGGAACGCGCGTGTGGCGCCCTGCGCGTGACTCTCCCTTCGACTACGATCGCATATCGGATGATCTGATCCTGATGGTGGAACAATGCTACCTTGACAAGAAAAGCCACGAGTGTAACCCCCTTGATATTCACACTCTGTGAGAACCCTGAACCGAGATGTCAGAATACCGTGACGATTCCGGTCGTTATAAATTCTCGCGACCCGCAGAGCACATCAAGGCACTGAATGTTGGGCCCGTCCCGCAGAACATATTCGATGACATGTCCAAGTATAATGATACCGCTCGTGGTATGTCCATCTATCATTCCCTTCTCGCGCCAGGTGAGAATACCGTCTTCTATGGAACCCATGTTGCGCAGGATTCGCCATCAATGGATTCGAGCTTACCTCGGAGAACGAACCAGGCAGCATTATCGTAACTCACAGGCCAAAGGATACCCAGGTTGCTCAGCTCTATCGCATGCCCTCTGACGCAAACTCCACCGAGCTCGACCGATTGACGTACTTCGATATCGGCTCGGGAAGGACCATTCGGTCTTTCACGCCCATTCTGGGAGAGGACTGGCGTGGGACTTGGCGGGCTCGCGGCGCTCTCATGGTGATGGACCTCACCGGGAACGAGAATTTTCAACTCTGGTATGAGAAGCACGAGCTCGCGATTCCATTCGATATGTCGAGTCGAGTGTCCTGGTAATCCTGTCCTGATTGTTGCACAGGCGCTATTGGGAGGACGCAGATAGTGAAGTGACATTCCCGGCCATTGACGGAGAACTCGACAATCGCCCGGGGAAAGGGCGTTTCGAGCGTCTGACGAACGACGACTATTCATACCACAGCGTGATTGTGTCCTTGTCAAACAGGTTGGTTTCTCTCGCCATGCTCCAATGTGTATGGCTCAGTCCTGACCTGGATTTCGCTGCGTTCAGGTTGTTGGTGTTCGCATCGACCAAAGAAAACGGCAAGGACACCCTGGTATACTCCACCAGGCTCGTCGATTCGGACACGGGAGCCAAAACGGATTCCACCCCTTTCTTGTTGCCCTCACACCTGATTGCGCCGAAGCTGGGGGAGGGTACGTCGTACTGGATTCCGGAGAGCATTTCTGTCGACGACAAATATATGGCGCTCACCATGTATCATGGCCATTCATACCGTCCGCTTTACATCGTCGACATAACGGGGGAGGCCCCAAGACACCCCAGCTGGTAACCCTCTACGGCGCGACGGAGAAAGTGGAGGAGACGTCGTACAGTAGCCCGAGGTTCTCCCGCGATCCAGCACAGGCACACGTGTTGTACCTCATCACAAACGCGTTTGGTGATTTCGCCAGCGTCCTCGCGTACGACACTCTTGTCGGGACCCTCATTCATATCACAACGCCCGAACCGGACCTCTATCCGCTCAGGCCGATCCCGTGGGAGACGGGGGGTCTGCTCGCCACCCCCACCGCGCTCTTCTTCCGCGCCAACGTCGAGGGCTGGCAGACCATGTACGCCATGCCTCTTTCCGGCGCCCACGTTTGCAAGGTGCTCGAGGTGCGCATGCGCGACTGGGAGGGCTCGCCCGTCGGGTGCACCGCAAACGTGCGCAACGGCAGACCGAACGAGCTCGTCGTGCACTTCAATTCGTTCCGCGTGAACGGCTTCCTCGCCTTTGTCGACTTCTCCCTCGCTTTCGAGGAAGGCGCGGAACACGAGCGGGACGAGCAGGGGAACCCGTTTATTTCTGTTGTCCCGAGGGCGTATCGGCAGGCCGCGCCGAGCCCACCCCGGTTTAAAGTGCACCCGCCGAAGTTGCTCAGGTTCAAGAGTTTCGATGGGCTGGAGGTGCCGTGCATGTACTACCACCCTGAGGAGGGGAAGACCCCGGTACCGGTGGTAATCAACATCCACGGCGGACCTGAGAGCCAGAGTACTGCCGAGACGAGGATGTCCGTGTCCCGTTTTCTGATTTCGTTGTCGAGCTGACGTTGAGATATGGCTAGCTTCATCCATGGATATCTCTTGAATGAGCTTGGCTGCGCCGTTATATACCCTAATGTCCGTGGAAGTACCGGATACGGGAAACGCTACTGTGCCATGGACGATGTGTTCAAACGCGAAGATTCGATCAAGTGCGGGCGTTCGTTCCGTCCTTCTGTTAGCTTTCCTTTGATATTCTCCGCTTAAGGGATATCGGGGCTCTCTTGGATCACATCGACAAGAATATGAAGAATGAACTCGTCGCCTCCCGTATTGCCGTCATGGGCGGATCCTGTCCGTATTCCCATCCTCGTTCATTCTCATGACGACTTGATTCTTATTCGCTCTTTAGATGGCGGATACATGGTTATGTCAGACCCGTCTTTCTCTCTTACTGGACGTGTTTCCCCCTACTAACGACCGGACTTCTGTAGGCATCCCTCGTGCACTTTTCTTCCAAGATCAGATGCGGCCTCGCGAATTTCGGCATCGCCCATTGGCCCTCGTTCCTCGAGAACACGGCGGATCGGAGACGTGACCAGCGGAGGCGAGAGTACGGCGATGAGCGCGACCCGGAGGTCCGGGCTTTCCTCGAGCGCATCTCGCCGTTGAACAACGCCGAGAAGATCACGGTACCGCTCTCGATCGCGCATGGCGAGGAAGACTCGCGCGTGCCCGTGAGCGAGGCGCTGCGCCTGTGGGAGAAGAATGCCTGCACGGAATTGATGGTGTGCGAGTTGGAAGGCCACGGTAAGGTTCTACAACCAACGATATATCCGAAAAGAAAGGGGAGTGATCCCCGTGGGAGAACTGACGCGCACTTGTTCTGTTTTGTACTTTGGGTTTAGGGTTCAAGCAGAAGAGCGTGATCGAGTTCACGAATGCTGCTAAGATTCACTTTCTGGAGAGGTTTCTGTTACCGAACGCGAACTCTTCCGGCGATCTTTGAGATGGATGCCATAACTGTCCTTCACTCGCTCTAGGGCAGGGTTAGATATTATTTGGCCCATGTTACTAACGTGAGATAATATTGCCCTCCGTGTGATGTTAGATACGCTTGTTAATAACAGTGATATATTCACGTAAGCAGGATTATGTCAGCTAGGTGCTCACAAGTCACTCACAGTGTTACTAACATGCAATTCAGTATCTAACACGTTAGTAACTTGTTAATAACATGCTAGAGGTTGTTGAGCTCAATGTAGTTGGCAATTTTGAAGCATTGTTGATGATTGGGCCTTATCTGAGGAAGAGCGAAGAGCACTTCATCGGTTCATCGGCTCACCCGGCCATAGCCTTTCCTGGAATATCTCACAATATATAACATCAGATTTTTGACACCTGCTTGTGAGATATGTTATTAACATGTTATTTAATTGTTATATACCAGTTGTTAGTAACATAATCATAACAATCCCAGCCCTATGCTTGAACAGCGTGTTTCTAATTCATATTAAAAAAAAAACACGTGAAAGATCTTGCGATCCGATCGGGATCATGGGGTGAGTCCTGAGGCTTGACGGACCGGATCGGACCGGACAATCCTGTTTCTCGAGAAGTCAATTCATCGTTCAATACCACTGGCAGAGGTTGCATACCTTCGGTCCTTCAGCCAGCTGCGCGAAACGCAAATCTACCGCTAGCGCAGCCTGCAGACCAGTTGGTCAAGTGAATACAGATAGTTGAACAATGACCAACCTGGAAACCTTGAAGCACCGTCGAAAGCCTCCCATCATACTGCTTGACCTTCCGTAACAGCTCCTTGCGCAGAAGCACCTTCTCGATACGCCCGACTTGCATGTTACGTACGAGCGCACGCCGTATTCCATCCAATTCACTCAAGTGCTATCAGTCAGCGTCAACCATAGGAGTATTATGGATATATGACATACCTCTCAAGACACTCAAAGATCGTGCGTAGGCCAGGAGGAAGGTCTTTCTCCTCCAGCTCGTATTTCTCGCACGATGCCCCGATGTAGGTCACCAAGCCAGCGACTTTCTCAACTTTCTCCATTACTAGTTCCCACTCTTCCTTGTATTGCTTTGCCTCCTATCAATAGGCTGGTAAGAAAAGCTATCACGATGAGAGTAGTCAAACACTTGCATCTCGCATCGTGAGCGCTTGCAGGAGGAGGCCCGCCACGAAGGAGATGTAGGGGATCCTCGCAGTCAAGGCACTTGCCTCCTTCAGAGCCGAAAGGGACACCTCAATCCCACTCATTGCGGTGTCACCTATTCCACCGTTCGGTTCAGATGAAGCGGGAGAAGCTGGATTAGGCCAATTAATGATGCTGGGGAACCGTCGAGTAGGAGAAATCCTGGTCCTCACCGATTGCTTGATGGGTCATAGTGGAGGGTGAACGACGTATCCTTCGAATCGCTCTCTTGAGAATTGATGACTTGGGTTGCTTATTTCGACGACTTTGTGGTTGTAGTTGCAGAGGTTGACGGACCGCGTCGGCGGAAGAGGACGCAGGAAGTAGCTTGCGAATGGTCTCCTTGAACACCGACGACTTGGATGATCGCGCATCTTGAAGACTTTGTGCTTGTATTTGTGAACGTTGGTTGGTCCTAGCAGAGGATGCAGGAATGGCATTGCGAACGGCTTTCTTGAGCATTGACATGTCGGGGTTGCGTATTTCGACGACTTGCTTGTAGTTGCAGGGGTTGGCCAAAAGGCTTAATCGCAATGTTACCCAGTGGCCAGTGGGAGTCCCCCTTTGGGCGGCAACGCAGTCGACCCAGGTATCCCTCTCATTGTTGGCTGTGCAGGCTGTCCTCGGATTCTCTCTTGGCGGCGGTATTGAAAGCGATGTGTGCACCATGCGGATCACACGCGTGTCGGCGGAGCGTCTCGCCTCAGTGGAGCCAAAACTGGCAATTCAACGGATTCAACGGCGACGCGGGTTCGTGCACGCTCATGCGCTCATCGCGCTCATCCCCTGAAAGCCCTGAACTTGCTTTGAAAACCTCCTCAGTCTCTTGCACTTCCGCAGCATTATTGCATATACACGTCCTCTCTCAGTGAAGCCCGTGCCCACTGGCACACAATAATGACGCGGGCACCTGGCCCCTGCTCATGAACCAATACGCACCAAAACCTAACTTTCATGTATTCCGAGTCACGCTGCAGGAGCGACTCGAACCTTTCCATGCACGCGACTCCATGGCTGGTGTCCCCATGTCCCCATGGACTGATATTGTCATTTGGTGAACTGAGTTACGGAGGAGGGCACTTCAGAAACGAGATGTACATGCGTACGTCTGCCTTCAGTTATTTTCGATATCCTTGCCGTCGGAACAACTGTCGTCGTTTTCCTTTCATTCTCTCATCAGTGCCGCAGACAATGAATGGCTGTCGTCCTCCTTTTACGTCTGTTCACTACTATCTGCTGATCTTCCGCCTTGGAATATGCCCCTACTTCTACCATTCTTACATGCCCTTTTACCCGCAATGCGATGTCATGACTATTGCTTTGTAACTAGACGAGCGCTGGGCTATAAAGGCGACGGTGAGCTCCGGTGGGCGAGGATGTGTTGATCCCTGTGTTTTGATGTTCGAGCCTGACTTCGAGGGGCGTTGAACGTTGACCGTTGAACTTGAGAGTGGTTTGGTAACAGCAATATTAATGTGGATACGCACCGTATTCTCTAAAAACTCTCAGGCCATGTGATCACACCGAGATACAACGAATCAATCCCACGGATATATATATTCATCCGTGGGGGTGGCAGATCCACGACTGGAGGAGAAGTTCGAAGAACGAATGTGAGGCGATGGGGATAGGAAGTGAGAGCAATGCCCTTCTTATATACGCCTCTGTGGGCATCCAGCGGCGACCACGACGGCATGGGCTGACAGTCCCGCCAGCATCATCGGCGGTGATGCGCGTTCAACGCGAGATTTTAACTCGTGGCCGTGACTCCGTTGGAATTCAAATATGATGGAAGCCATGTCGGGTGCGCGCTCTCGACGCGACCAGAAACAAGTTATCACGCAGGAGAAGAGACAGCTGGTTGTATTTTCCTGCGAGTTCTCCAGGGTGGTACCATCGTGCTTAGAGGGAACAAGCCGGAATATCAAGTGCGCACCAAACTCCTCTCATAGCTTAGATAGCGCTAGCACGAAAATTCCAGTTAACATTCCAAACATCATGATGACGTACATGGTAACCCAGTCGATATTGATGGTTGGATTCCAACAGATAGTCTTTGGATCGCGTGGCGTCCCCCATTTCCAAGCCCAAATCCGAATCGCTTGCATGAATGCCACGGAGCACCTAAGCGACCGTCGCTTCATCGACCCGAATAAAATCCTTCTTCTCATCACTGCCGGAATGGTTCTTGTCGTCCGAGGACGTCTCCTGCTCCAGGATCACATGGTCACGTGGGGGAGAAAAAGTCTTGAGAGAGTAAAGTACATGACAGACGCCAGTGTAAGCTGTACATCCAGCAGGATTGAGTGCCAACACCAGTGGCAAGAAAACGGAGATAGTGCTCAAGCCGAGAATGCATTCAATGTCGAACAGGCGGGTGCCAACGCCTACGTGTATTTGAGGGTTGATGTTATTGACGAGTCCAGGCAAAGTGAGAGTCACTGAGACAATCATCGCCGCCGCAGCCCGCCAGTTCTGCGAACGCTGTCAGGAACGGATGTGTTCCTCGTTCGGAAGGGCTTACAACTCCATATGCATATCTATACCTTCCATGGGGTTGATACATCGAAGGAACATCGACATATGTGCGGTGTACGAGCCAATTGAATACTAAGCGCACCCGTGTTCAGCGGCGTTCAGCATCGGAGAAACTCTATCGAAGACAACGCGCCTCGCGAGGATTTCCCACGGACAAAGTGCCCACCGCCGAAGAATGCACAGATTTTCGGTGGCGACATTGGTAAACCACTGGAATGGCCAAACCCCAAGAAGGAGATATTACTAGGCTTTGCCTCGTTCTCCTCCTTTGATAGCTTGCTGTGGATCCCGTCTTCGATCTCATGCAAGATCTGCGGAGCGCTCAATGAGCAAAACGCATGGACATAGGTAGAAGAGGGAGAATATCGTATTGTAACTGTCCCTTTGGCTATGGAATGGCCTGAGGACCCTCAGCATCAATCTTAAACACAGACCATGCTTGGGAAGATCGGGATTGAAGTACGCGAGGGCGCGCGAGTGAGTTCGGGAAAGAAGAAAAGACTCAACTTGAAGAGAGCGGGCGAGGAGGAAGGAGAGAGAGCACTGCAGGTAAGGATAGGGAGAAGCGAGAGACACCTAGTTTCACAGTGAACCGAGGCCAGCGAGAAAGGCTACCGTGCTCCCAGGCGCTAACTTGATCAGGCTCTATACCGAATGTCAAGGGAGTGTTTTTCGACTTCGTGCGTGTCGGCCGAATGCAATTCTGTTCATGTAGTAGAATGGGAGAAACGTGCCCTCGAGTGAAAACGACGATGAAGCGTTCTGGCTTTGTCACTGGGCTTCTAGGATCCAGGGAGGGAACCGGCCGCGCTTTGTCGAAGAGGTGGCTCATTTTCCTTTCGACCTATCCTTAGAAAAGTGGTGATGTTGATGGAGCGCAGACGGTCATGGGTCGAGATTGTTGCCATTGGGTAGGAGGGCAGCCACGTACTAGTACCCTTGTGATCCAGGCAATGAAAAAGTCGACGGACGGCGTGGCAAGGCTGGAAGGGTCCACCGTCCATCGCAGAATGTATAATATTTGGTTTCTCCTGCACGGGCAACCACTATCTATCGCTACCACTAAAAGTGCGGGTCGAGAAGTGCGCAGCGCAAGGAGGATAGCATTATCATGCCTTGTTTGGTATCGTGTATTAGTCGGTGCGGCACTGCCGTCGGCGCTCCTTGGCCTTCGCGCTAAGTGCTAAGCGTCACGGAACCCTGTTCCGAAAATGCTCTATATGAAAAAAAAAAAAATACGTGAAAGATCTCGCGATCTGTGTGGTCCTGACCGGACCCTCGGTCCTTCAGCCAGCTGTGCGAAACGCAAATCTACCGCTAGCGCAGCCTGCGGACCAGTTGGTCAAGTGAACACAGATAGTTGAACCGGCGACCAACCTGGAAAGTCTGAAGCACCGTCGAAAGCCTCCCATCATACTGCTTGACCTTCCGTAACAGCTCCTTGCGCAGAAGCACCTTCTCGATACGCCCGACTTGCATGTTATGTGCGAGCGCACGCCGCATTCCATCCAATTCACTCAAGTACTATCAGTCAGCGTCAACCATATGAGTATCAGGGATATATGGCATACCTCTCAAGACACTTAAAGATCGTGCGTAGGCCAGGAGGAAGATCTTTCTCCTCCAACTTGTATTTTTCGCACGATGCCCCGATGTAGGTCACCAAGCCAGCGACTCGCTCAACTTTCTCCATCACCAGTTCCCACTCTTCCTTGTATTGCTTTACCTCCTGTCAATGTGCTCGGTAAGAAAAGCTATTCACGATGAGAGTAGTCAAACACTTGCATCTCGCAAGGTGAGCGCTTGCAGGAGGAGGCCCGCCACGAAGGAGATGTAGGGAATTTTCGCAGTCAGGACACTTGCCTCCTTCAGAGCCGAAAGGGACACCTCAATCCCACTCATTGCGGTGTCACCTATTCCACCGTCCGGTTCAGATGAAGCTGGAGAAGCTGGATTAGGCCAATTAATGAGATGATGGAGAACCGTCTATGAGAAATTTTGGTCCTCACCAATTGCTTGGTGGGTCATAGTAGTGGGTGGACGACGTATCCGTCGAATTGCTCTCTTGAGAATTGATGACCTTGATTGCATATTTATATTTCGACGACTTTGTGGTTGTAGGTGCAAAGATTGATGGACCACGTCGGCGGAAGAGGACGCAGGAACGAGCTTGCGAATGGTGTCCTTGAACACCGACGACTTGGATGATCGTGCACCTTGAGGACTTTGTACTTGTAGTTGCGAACGTTGGCCAGTCCTGGCAGAGGACGCAGGAATGACCTTGCGAATTTTGCGAACGGCATTCTTGAGCATCGACAGCCCGGGATTGCGTATTTCAACGATGCCGTGTCAGTTGCAGGCGTTGGCCAAAGGGCTGAACAGTGATGATACCCAGTGGGAGTCCAACTTGGGCGACAATGCAGTCGACCCAGGTATTTTCTCATTCCTGGCTGTGTGGGCTGTCCCAAGGCTGTCCTCGGATTATTGAAAGCCGGTGTGCTCCCACGCGTGTGAGCGTCTCGCCTGAGCGCGGAGCCAAAACTGGCAATTCAACGTAACTCACTGGCACAAGTCTGGCACAGCGCCCGAACCGGATCTGCATCCGCTCTGGCCGATCCCGTGGGAGACGGTCTGCTCAGTCGCCACCCCCACTGCGCCAGCGTTGAGGGCTGGTGGACCATGTACACCATGCTTCTTTCCGGCGCCCACACACGCAGGGTGCTCAAGGTGCGCATGTGCGCGTGGGAGGGCTCGCCCCCGGGCTTCGGGTGCGCCGCGAACGTGCACAACGGCAGCCCGAACGAGCTCGTCGTGCACTTCAATTCGTTCCGCGTGAGCGGCTTTCTTGCCTTTTTCGACATCTCCCCCGCTTTCGAGGGAGGCGGGGAGCCCGAGCGGGACGAGCTGGGGAACGCGTTTATCTCTGTCGTCCCGAGGGCGTATCGCCAGGCCGCGCCGAGCCCACCCCGATTCAATGTGCGCCCGCCAAAGTTTCTCAGGTTCAAGAGCTTCGATGGGCTGGAGGTGCCGTGCATGTACTACCACCCTGAGGAGGGAAAGACTGCGGTACCGGTGGTAATCAACATCCACGGCGGACCTGAGGGCCAGAGTACTGCCGAGACGAGGATGTCCGTGTCCCATTTCTGATTTCGTTGTTGAGCTGACGTTGAGATATGGCTAGCTTCATCCATGGATATCTTCTGAATGAGCTTGGCTGCGCCATCATATACCCTAATGTCTGTGGAAGTACTGGATACGGGAAACGCTACTGTGCCATGAATGATGTGTTCAAACGCGAAGATTCGGTCAAGTGCGGGCGTTCGTTCTGTCCTTCTCTTAGTTTGCCTTTGATATGCTCCGCTTAAGGGATAACGGGGCTCTCTTGGATCACATCGACAAGAATATGAAGAATGAACTCGTCGCCTCCCATATAGCCGTCATGGGCGGATCCTGTCCGTATTCCCATCCTCGTTCATTCTCTTGATGGCTTGATTCTCCGCTCTGTAGATGGCGGATACATGGTCTATGTCAGACCCTTTTTCTCTCTTACTGGACGTGTTTCCCCCTACTAACGACCGGACTTTCTGTAGGCATTCCTGGTTAAGGAGACGCGACCAGCGAGGCGAGAGTACGGCGATGAGCGCGACGCAGAAGTCTGATCCTTTTTCGAGCGCGTCTCGCCGTTGAACAACGCCGAGAAGATCACCGTACTGCTCTCGATCGCGCATGGCGAGGAAGACCACGCTTGCCTGTGAGCGAGGCGCTGCGCTTGTGGTGTAAGAATGCCTGCACGGAATTGATGGTGTGCGAGTTGGAAGGCCACGGTAAGGTTCTACACCAACGAAATACTAGTATCCGGGAAGAAATGGGATTGATCCCCGTCGGAGGACTGACACGCAGTTTTTCTCGTTTGTATTTTGAGGCTTAGGGTTCGAGCAGAAGAGCGTGACTGAGTTCACGAACGCCGCCAAGATACACTTTCTGGAGAGGTTTCTGTTTTCGAACGCGAACTCTTCCTGCGGACTCTTGAGATGAATGTTATAACTGTCCTTCATTCGCTCACCTCTATCTAGGCAGACTTTGTATCGTATCCGGCACTTTTACTTTGACACGCGCTCCCTGAAACTCTCGGCAGGTAATAAGGATCACACAAGGTTTCAACTGATCAAGCCCACGGATACATTTCCACAGACCCGTGAGGGCGCTCTTTCCGACTCCGACGCCCTCGACAACAGGACACCTGCGTGCAGACTGGATGCACAGCAAGGTCGTGTATGCATTAGATGGCTCGATAGGGGACAGTCGAAGGGAGGACGCGGTGAGAAAGTAGAAAATCCACATTTCCTAATATCGATGCCTCCATACGGCATACACGCGGCTCCAGTAAACATACTGACTGCTGCCCCGATCCACGACTGGAGGAGGAGAGCGCGTGCAGAGGTGATGAAGATGAAATGAGAGGTATGGCCATCTGATTGGCTAGACATTACAAGGAGCTCGTAGTGGACGCCTTGATGATCTAGGCTGACGGTTTCATGAGCATCGCCGTTCGACAGACGGTTTTATTTAGTATGCTGGAGCGGTAATTAGCTCTGTCGTTCACGTTGATGTCCTCGTTGGTCACATTGATTAACCCCGAAGACGGAGGGAAGATAGGTTTGGCTATGTTCATCTCCTTCGACAGTTTGCTGTGGATCCACTCTTCGATCTGTGGAGCGCTCGGTGCGCACATGGACAGAGTTAGAAGAGGGAGAATACCGCGTTGTAACTGCCCCCTGGCTACGTAATGGCCTGAGAACTCTCGGCATTCAACTTAATCACAAACCACGCCCTTGGGAAGATTGGGGTTGAAGTAAGCGGGGGCGCCCGAGTGACTCAGAGTCCGAGAAAGTGGAATAGACTGATTAGACTCAAGAGAGAGGGCGAAGGAAGACGACAGGGAAGGAGAGGAAGCAGGTAAAGAGAGACAGAAGGGACGAAATGAGAGGATGCTAAAGGAGAAGCGAGAGAGACACCGAGCGAAGGGTAACTCCAGAGCTTGATTAAGTAGACGCCTGGGAGCACGGTAGCTGTGCTCGCTGTTCACGAGTTCGGAGCAACGAGACAAGAGAGGGGAGGTTCGGAAAAGAGAGGGAAATGAAGGCCAGACGTCGGGTCATGATCATGATGATAGTAACTGGTATTTATTTCTCAATGGTCTTCTGTCCCGATATACAGGACCTGGGGTCTCCATTCCAGCACTAGCACCCCTCGGCTGATATTGAGAGCAGCATGAAGGGATAGTGGGGAACGTGGCTGGCCTCGGTGCACTAGGAATGAGTGTGAAAGCGCGATATCGAATGTCAAGGGCAAGGGAGTGTTTTTCGACCTCGTGTGTGTCAGCTGGCCGCTGAGTGCAGCTTTATGTAGAGTGGGAGAAACGGGTTCTAGAACTAGTTTTGTCTAAGAATCGAGGGGAATCGGCCGTGCTTTGTCGAAGACGTGGCTCATTTCAGTTCCTTTCGACCTAGCCTTAGAAAAGGGGTGGTGACTGGTGAGTCGATGGAACGCAGATGGTCAACCGGTCAACCTGGTCAAGGTCGACAACTCGACATGGCCTTGTTGCCATTGAGTAGGAGGACACTCACGTGCCGTGCGATCCAGAGCAACGAAAAGGTTGAATTGACGGGCGGTGTCAGGGCCGTGGTAATCCTTCGGCAATTTCATCCTCCTTTCGTTGTGGGCCACCCATTTTCAAGGTCAGAACGACGGGAAGGCTGGAGGGGTTCACCATCCATCAGAACGTTTATTTTCTCTTCACACACAGCTATCAAACCGCTACGAAATTTGCGGGTCAAGAACCGTGAACTGTGTACGGTACTGGTGCAAGCCGCGTTGGCGCCCCGGTGATATGACGGACCGGGTCCGCATTTATACTACGAAAAAAAAAACACGTGAAAAATCTTGCGATCTGATCGGGATCATACGGGTGTGAGAACATGAAGGACCGGACCGGACCGTCCTGTTATGGATATCTTCATTTGTTATTGTTTAATAACCAGAGGTTGCATACCTTTGGTCCTTCAGCCAATTGCGCGAAACGCGAATCTACTGCTAGCGCAGCCTGTGGACCAGTTGGTCAAGTGAACACAGAGAGTGAACCGATGACCAACCTGGAAAGTTTGAAGCACCGTCGAAAGCCTCCCATCACACTGCTTGACCTTCCGTAACAGCTCCTTGCGCAGAAGCATCTTCTCGATACGCCCGACTTGTCTGTTTTGTTCCAGCGCATGCATGATTCCATCCAATTCACTAGAGTACTATCAGTTAGCGTCAACCATAAGAGTATCAGGAATACATGGCATACCTTTCAAGACACTCAAAGATCGTGCGTAGACCAAGAGGAAGGTCTTTCTCCTCTAGCTTGTATTTCTCGCACGAGGCCCCGATGTAGGTCACCAAGCCAGCGACTTTCTCAACTTTCTCCATCACCAGTTCCCACTCTTCCTTGTGTTGCTTTACCTCCTGTCAATAGGCTGGTAAGAAAAGCTTTCATGACGAGAGTAGTCAAACACTTGCATCTCGCATCGTGAGCGCTTGCAGGAGGAGGCCCGCCACGAAGGAGATGTAGGGGATCTTCGCAGTCAAGGCACTTGCCTCCTTCAGAGCCGAAAGAGACACCTCAATCCCACTCATTGCGGTGTCACCTATTCCACCGTTCGGTTCAGATGAAGCTGGAGAAGCTGGATTAGGCCAATTAATGAGATGCTGGGGAACCGCCAAGTATGAGAAATCTTGGTCCTCACCGATTGCTTGATGGGTCATAGTGGAGGGTGAACGACGTATCCTTCGAATCGCTCTCTTGAGAATTGATGACTTGGGTTGCTTATTTCGACGACTTTGTGGTTGTAGTTGCAGAGGTTGATGGACCGCGTCACGGTCGGCGGAAGAGGACGCAGGGACGAGCTTGCGAATGGTCTCCTTGAACACCGACGATTTGGATGATCGCGCATCTTGAAGAATTTGTACTTGTATTTGTGAACGTTGGTTGGTCCTAGCAGAGGATGCAGGAATGACCTTGCGAACGGCTTTCTTGAGCATTGACATGTCGGGGTTGCGTATTTTGGCGGCGTGCTTGTCGTTGCAGGCGTTGGCCAAGGGGCTTAACCGCGATGTTACCCAGTAGCAGTCCCTGTTTGGGCGGCAACGCAGTCGACCCAGGCATCCCTCTCATTCAGTTGTTGGCTGTGCAGGCTGTCCTTGGATTCTCTCTTGGCGGCGGTATTGAAAGCCACGTGTGTAAGTTGTGTGCACCGTGCGGATCACACGCGGTTCGCCGCGTGTCGGCGGAGCGCCTCGCGATCGCCTCAGTGGAGCCAAAACTGGCAATTCAACGTGTTCAACGGCGACGCGGGTTCGTGCACGCTCATGCGCTCATGCACTCATTCCCTGAAAGCCCTGAACTTGCTTTGAAAAACTCCTCTTGCACTTCCGCAGCATTACTGCGTATACACGTCCTCTCTCAGTGAGGCCCGGGCCCGTGCCCACACAATAATGACGCGGGCACCTGGCCCCTGCTCATGAACCAACACGCACCAAAACCTAAGTTTCATAAGGACTAATTCCAACTCCTGCAACGAAGTCAACCCATAGTTCCCTAACACTGTCTTGCTTATGAATGCGACTCTTGAACGTCAGTGTGAGGAAGGTGAGACCGATGACTACCTTTGCGTTTGTTGGATTCCGAGTCCCACTTGCAGGAACAACTCGAACCTTTCCGTGCACGCGACTCCATGGCTGGTGTCCCCATGTCTATATGGACTGATATTCTCGATGGGTCAGTTGGTGAACTGAGTTACGGAGGAGGGCACTCCAGCAACGAGATGTACATGCGTACGTCTGCCTTATTTTCGGTATCCTTGCCGTCGGAACATCTGTCGTCGTTTTCCTTTCTTTCTCTCATCAGTGCCGCAGACAATGAATATAATGAATGGCTGTCGTCCTCCTTTCACGTCTATCCATTACTCTCTGCTGATATCCCGCCTTGGAATAAGTATGCCCCTACTTCTACCATTCTTGCATGCCCTTTTACCCAGAATGCGACACCATGACTATTGCTTTTAACTAGACGAGCGCTGGGAGATAAAGGCGACGGGACGGTGAGCTCCGGTGGGCGAGAACGCGCTGATCCCCAAGTATGGTGTTGTACACTGTATCGATTGCTCTAGCTGCAGTCCTTGCCATAAAAACTCTCAGGCCATGTGATCACACCGAGATTTAACGAATCAAACCCACGGATACATATATTCTTCCGTGGGGGCGGCAGCAGCGACGCGTCCTGGCCATTCAAGGCAAGACACCCGGTTCTAAACCTCGGGACCTTTTTTTTTTCATTGGGCTTTTTGCCTCTTGCGTCCTCGAGGTGTACGAGTGCCAGTCCCCCAGCGACTCGTCAGAACTCCCCGGGCATCTGGACCCGTCGCTGCCAGCCTCAGACGTACATACATACAAACACTACATCCATGATCTTTTTCCAACCCCCTCGACAAACGACACCCTTCGCGACCAAAGTCCTTCAGCCACGAAGCTACGACACTTGGTGCACAACAAGATATCGCGCCCGTGTTGAATGGGTCGACGACGGGGCGGCCGAGGGGAGGACGCAAAAGTACAGTACGAGTTATAGTTATCCGAGCGCTCTTTCCGACTCTCCTCGACACAGTTCCCCTCACGAGCAAAGTCCTCGATGAGGGAGGGTCGAGGGGAGGATGCGAATGTGGAAGTGTAACGTGTAACACCTACATCTCCCTAAGACCGACGCCCTCCATGTGGCATGCGCACAGCTGCAGTGAGATACTGACAGCTGCCCGGATCCACGACCGGAGGAGAAGTTCGAAGAAGGAATGTGAGGTGATGGGGATAGGACCGGATGTGAGAGCAATGCCCTTCTTATATACGCCTCTGTGGGCATCCAACGGCTACCACGACGGCATGGGCTGACAGTCCCGCCAGCATCGGCGGTGAACGCGCGTTGACGATTTAACTCGTGGCCGTGACTCCGTTGGAATTCAAATATGATGGAAGCCATGTCGGGTGCGCACTCTCGAAGCGACCAGCAACAAGTTATCACGCAGGAGAAGAGACAGCTGGTTGTTTGTGCCTGCGAGTTCTCCAGGGCGTTACCGTCGTGCTTAGAGGGAACAAGCCGGTATACCAGGTGCGCATCGAACTCCTCTCATAGCTTAGATAGCGCTAGCACGAAGGAATTCCAGTTGACATTCCAAACATGACGCACATGGCGGCCCAGTCGAAATTGATGATTGGATCCCAACAGATACAGTCTTTGGATCGCGGGGTATCCCATTTCCAAGTCCAAATCCGAATCGCATGCATGCATGCCATGGAGCACCTAAGCGACCGCCGCTTCATCGACCCGAATAGAATTCTTCTTCTCATCACTGGCCGTGCGGAATGGCTCTTGTCGTCCGAGGACGTCTCCTGCTCAAGGATCGCATGGTCAAGCATTGTTTCGTAGGCGGGAAAAAGTCTTTAGAGAGTAAAGTACAAGACGGATGCTCGTCGGATGCCAGTGTAAGCTGTACATCCGGCAGGATTGAGTGCCAACCCAAGTGGCAGGCAAGACAACGGAGATAGTGCTCACGCGTGAGCAGAGAATGTATGCAATGTCAAACA
>WTXF01000116.1:0-100818 GCA_022496215.1 Russula brevipes | reverse complement strand
AGACTCAGACAAGACAAGGAGAACAATGCGAGCCGTTGCCGCGGTCGGAGACATTCAGTCAGCGAGGCTGTGCTCACTGTTCATTACGTTTCATTGTCCGGCGTTCATTGTGAGAGTAAGAGTACAAGTACAACATATGTTATAGCACAGAGAACCCAACCTGACCCCTATACTAAAAATTAAAGAATGGACGACGAGCGCACAGCACCCAGACAGCGGAAGAGTTCGCAAAGACCCACGACGAGGCCAACTAATTACCCGAGCACCATACAAAGTAAATTCCGTATTCAAACACGTTCATGACCTCGATCAGAAAGTACCTGTCTCGAACTTGAGGGTAGATTCAGTGATCGACCTTCCCTGGTCTCGCGCGGGCGCTCGACGATAGACGGAAGTGCGGAAGCGGGAGTTTGCTTGCGAGCTGCCATCCGTCTCGGCGATGAGTGCGACATGATATCTGCGCGAGGCCAATTCAACAACGGGGGTGGCTCACTACCGTCAGCTAGGGAGCTGCGACGATGTTGTTGTTGAGAGGGAGTGTGCTGTGAGAAGGAAATCGCCGCTCCAGACGAGGGCTCAACGCACTCAACGGCGGGCTCCAGAGCGGCTTGGATGTGTGAGGGGTAGAACGTGGGAACTGGCATTGCCTGCTGCATTGTTGACTGAGGTACAGAAGGCTCGACGAGCCCAGACTGTCGATCGGGCGCATGCTCTGCCCTGGACAGAGAAGAACGCACAGAGTGCCTCAGAAGGCGGATGGGCCGGCGGGGCTGGGGCGCTGGGATAGGTGCAGGTGCATGTTGGGGGGAAGAGGTAGTTCCGGCGAGCTGCCGAGCTTATGGCAATAAAAGTGGCGGAACCACGGATACGACCGTACTTGTGCGCCCCAGACAGTATCATCCCGCTTCTGATGCAGTATCGAGGACACCACAAGGAAAATAAGGTAGATGAGCACTGCATGCGGGTGGTGTCAGTAGCAAAGCTGCAACACAACTTGGGATAGCTCTCACAACTGGTGGTACATATCCATGAGAAGGCCATCAAGAGCTTCACAGACGAGCAAGAATTCCTGTCAATGCGCTCAGCTGTAGACAAAAATTGTGCCGTCAGAAAGTCATCTCCGTAAATAGGGCCATGTCCTTGCCTCGAGGTGTACACATGGCATGCGGAAGGTTGCTGGTTACGATGGTAGCACCCACTGGAATGCAGAATAGGTGAGGATAACCTTCACAAGCGTGGGTGTATACGCGCACCAAGGTGTAGGAGCAAGAGAAAATCGACCCAGAGGCACTCCACCCAAACACGCCCCGTAATGGCTCGCATAGAGAGGATGTCGATAAAGAGTCTAGGACGGGGGCGGTCAGGTTAGAGGGAAAAGGAGGATAAAAATGGGTAACTCACAAAACAATAACGGCCAGTAAAGTGAAAGCACCGAGGAAAACCATGTAGATATTGATATGCGACTGCGCTACGATTGGGAAATGAGCAAAACAAAGCCCCTTTTTCGGCATACACGAACTGCTCTTACTGTGAAGGTCAGCACTCTGCGAGATGGACAAGTTCCATGCGGCTGCACTGCAGATGATTGCATTGGAAATGATGGCCAAGACTGGAGGAAAAAAGTTTTTGTGAGTATGGCAAGGAACGTGGTGAGAGGCGCGTCGTCGGACGACCTACCAAAGACTGAATATCGGTACCAATGAACAAGACAAGAGGATTGCATGACGGAGGCCAGTGGTCGTAGGTGGGCAGAAAAGAAAGTGAGGGGGCTGCACAGAGTGCAGTGCGAAAACAAGGGGCAGAACCTTAGCTGCGAGGAAGCGTGATGAGTGGGGGACTCAAGCCAGCACAGCAGTGCCGTGTCCGCCTGCAGCCGAGACAAGCCAAGACAAGACCCCCGTTCCCACGCGCAACTTTATTGATTTGCCAGTATGGCAGACAGATCCCCCTGCACATTCACAGTCAGAGCCGCGGATCACGACGATGCTAGGGGCCGTGCGATTCGGCGTATTTTTCTCGGTAGTGATGCCATGAAATCAGCGAAATGGTTCTCCGGTGACGTGGTCGCGTTAGCTGCTGCCCCGGAAAATTGTCAACAGCAGGTTCGTGCACGCCTTCCATCTGAAAAATGCAATGCCAGCAGCTGCTTTACGTCTAGAGGCCTTTCGCCGTGGGGACTGTGTGGCCCTCATTAGAGTTAGCCAATGATGGTGAGCCCATCAATGAATTACGTTCTCGGATATCGGACGTCGTCTCATCCCTGGGTAGTCGTGGAGCTTGCAGCTACTCTTTTGCTCACCGCCGACATTTCTGAGGGTTCTAAAGTAGTCATACATCCTCTGAGCTCGCCAAGCACTGTACAACGCCCCACGTGGCTGCCCTCGCTCCAGGCGGCACGCCACGCGGACATTGTGCGGCTTTGCGAAGTTGATATCAATGGAGCAACCATCATTACTCTCAAGGCATCCGAAAAGGTCAAACAAAGGGATTGGCTTACTCTGTTCGTGCGCGAATCTTTGGGTGCGAGATCACCTCTGGCATCTGGCGGTCGTCAATATTGAGTTGGTGTTGGACAGTGGACCTCAAGTATGTGTTGTCCACGCAGGTTTTACCAATTCAATACGAGAGCACAAGGCACTTTTTTTCTGTTTCTACCGTATCAACGAGGATGCAAAATGTTAAAAGCCCAGAGTCAAACATATTGGAGGGCCTTGGCGCGCTCAGCGTGAACGATACTCAACTTTATATAGTAGACTGGGACACTACCGTCGTGATCGACGACAATCTACAGGCCTCTGAATCAAAACAACCATCCGTAAAGATTTCTCATTCCTCCTCCATGTTCGTTCTATCTGATAACCGGATCGGCCAGCTCGATGCCGGGGTTTCGGAGCAACCCCAGGGCACAGATGCTTATGCGGCCGTCGGTGGTTAGATGAGCAGATTGCGCAGATCCGTGATCTCATCGAAATCCCTCTCCGGCGCCCCGAAATCTTCCGCCACTTTCGTGAGCACGACGAATACTTGGCGAAAGCCACCCTGACCACGCGCTCATTTGCTTTGTAGGCCTCAAACCCCCGCGTGGCGTACTCCTCCATGGCCCACCTGGGACAGGAAAGACGCACCTTGCGCGCGCAATTTCCGCCTCGACGGGCTCGTCCGTGCTCACGGTCAACGGACCTGAACTGACCTCCGCATACCACGGCGAGACCGAGGCGAGCTTAAGACGCGTCTTTGCCACCGCCCGCACCCGGGCCCCGTGTATCATCATACTAGACGAGGTGGACGCGATATGCCCGCGCCGCGTAGACGATGCCGGGGGTGAGGTCGAAAAACGCGTCGTCGCCACGCTGCTCACCGAAATGGACGGAGTCGACAACACGGATGCGCGTGTCGTAGTCATCGCGACCACGAACCGCCCGAACGCCATCGATCCCGCTCTCCGTCGGCCCGGGCGCTTCGATCGCGAGATCGAAATAGGCGCGTTTCTCTGCTCTGCTGGTCCTTCCCTAGTAAAGACACGCGTTCTAAAAATGGGACCGCCGCTTTGCAGGAGTCCCCGACCTCAACGCGCGCACATCAATACTGGACGTGCTGTTGGCCAAGACGCCACACGCCATCACGCCGGACGAGCTCCACGCGACGGCCTCCCGCGCACACGGCTACGTTGGCGCGGACCTCGCGGCGGTCGTCCGCGAAGCAGGGACGCTCGCCATCAAGCGCTTCTTAGCATCGGCTCCCGCGCAGTCCGTCGAGTCGGCGCACCTCACGGCGGCCGACCTCGCCGCCGCGCTCCCCACCGTGCGACCGTCCACGCTGCGCGCGCACGCGATCGCCACACCGCCCGTCCGCTTTGCCGATATCGGCGGACTCGAGAGCACGATCGCGCGCCTGCGCGAGTGCGTCGAGTGGCCGCTCGTGCACCGGGAGAAGCTCACGCGACTCGGCGCGCGCGCGCCGAAGGGCGTGCTGTTGTGTGGGCCGCCTGGGTGCAGCAAGACGGTGCTGGTGCGCGCAATCGCGGCCGAGAGCGGTGTGAACTTTGTCGCCGTGCGCGGGCCGGAGGTGAGCATATCGGCTGTTCACTGTCGCCATTGGTTCGAGGTTTTAACTGGACGCGCGTCCGTTGGTTGGGTTGGATCCCCCGATGGATCCATAGTTGCTGAACAAATACGTCGGCGAATCGGAGCGCGCCGTGAGAGAGATCTTCCGCAGGGCGCGTAGCGCATCCCCATCAATTATATTTTTCGTACGCTGTTCCTCGCTTCGCCGTGCCACGGTTACATTACAATCCAGGCTGACTGACGCGCAGGATGAAATCGACGCCTTGGCGTCCTCACGCTCGCCTGGTTCCGTCGATGGCGGGACCCACGAAGGCGTGCTGCTCAGCATGCTGAACGAAATGGACGGTGTGGAGGAGTTGGTCGGGGTTACCGTCATCGGTGCGACGAATCGGCCAGAGGCGCTGGTGAGCTTCCCGATCCCAGTTCATCCTATTCCGCCTTTGCTCAGTTTGGAACCCCTCGACTCGACTCACCTCAGGACCCGGCGCTGATGCGCCCCGGAAGGCTCGATCGCATTCTATACGTGGGACCGCCGGATTTTGTTGGCCGCGTGGATATTTTCCGCATCCGTACCCGCAACATGGCCGTCGAACCTGCTCTTGATCTCGATGCACTCGCAGCCCTGGTACTTTCACGCCCTCGGTTGAAATCCATTCCATCTCACAACTTATGGTCGGTACAGACGAGCGGGTGCTCGGGAGCGGAAATCACGGCGATATGCCAGGAGGCCGCTTTGATTGCTATGCGCGAGGACATCAACGCATCACTTGTGAGACTCCGACTTTCTCCATTGTCGCCTAATTTGCAATCTCAAGAAAATTCGATAGGTCCCGCAGGCCGCGTTCGTCACTGCGGCGAAGGCCCTCAAGCGACAGATCACACCCGAGATATTGCAAAAGTTTGAGCGCTGGAGGGATGCACATACGGCGTGAGTACGGTGGCGTAGGCGTGCCAAGACCAGGGTCGTGTTTCCCGAACTCGAACCGGGCGATCCGACGCGCCTATCGGGGGACCCGAGGAAGCACATCGCTGTCGCTGTCGGTCGCGCCATGCATTGCTGCGCGGGGCGCGGCTATTGCCGTGCGGGCCACGATCGATTGGCGGCTGTACATTGCATCTCCGACGGCTAACACCGACGCCGGTTGCCTGGTTGTCCCGAGCCCGAGCCGAGCGTTCTCCTGAGTGGGCGGGCGAGGAGTAGAACATGCATGCATGTATAGTGTTCGCTTCGCTTTTACGAATGATGCTCCCCTGGAACCCGTTGGAACCCGAAGAATTCACCCCCCCTAAACATTAAAAAATTTGAGGGCAATCACTGTCTCTCTTCCCTCTTCCCCCACGTCCAGCCGACGCGATATGTTGCGGCGCACGGTCGTCCTCCTTGCCCTTCTATCCACGCTCGCCTCCTCGAAGGTGATCGACCACGATGTGCTGCAGTGCACGACCAAGGCGTTCACTTCCGCCTGGTCAGAGACGTTCAACAATCTCGTCGGGCTCACGCCAAACTATCTTCCCGGAACGTTCATCGCGGTAGACTGCACGCAGATACCCAACATGCGATGCGACGCCATCCCCGAGAATGCGAAGTGCGTGATTGATCTCTGCCACATGTTGATCCCGCTGAATGCGCTTTTCATTTCTCCCCGTTGTTTCCGCGCAGGTGGTACGTCACATCACTCTCTAGACACGACCCCGTATAGGGCTGAAATGAACATGAACGACCTGCCTGTTTTTCATGCATGACCAGTAAGAGGAAGTATTGCGTGTGCTGTGATCAAGTCATTACGGGCAAGTTTTTCGTCTCTCCGTACTGTACGTGGACAGCGTGCTGAGCACACAGGCGACGATGCAGGGCACCTCCCTGGACCCGTGGGGGTTGGGTGCAAACGGGTCTTTTCCTGATGTGAATGTGAATTTTTTATTTCTTCGGCTGCTCTCATTCAAAGGCTTCATGCGGGTTCTATTTGACGCGGTTATCGGATATCGGACAGACCCTTAAAAAGTACATGTGTTTTTTCGAGATTCCAGATACTTTTTCCTGTTCCCTCGGATGCTTATGGATGGGATGGGGCGCTATACCCTCAGTGGCAATTCAACGTTCCTAAAGATCCATGATTCGAGTTTTTATTTCTCCGTATGGATCCCATCAAACGACTGCGACAGCGGTGCCCTGGACCTGGACAATGATGTTGCTTGTGCGGTGCTGCTGAAGTATAGCATGGGGCAAGGACAGCACACCCGCGCCAGATGTGGCGAGTCACGATTCGATCTCCTTTCTTTTCGGACCCGCTAGCCGTCACGGTGCTGCAATGTCAGTCCGAGTCCGAGTCGGTACTTTGACGGCTGGTGTATTTCATCATGGCATTTCTCCGCTAGCGACGTGCGAGCGAGAGGCCAATGAACGAGTCGACGGCCTCGGATTCGTATCAGGGATCCTGCCTGACACTACGTTACTAGTACGCTTTTAGCGCGCACCTAGTAACAAACAGCATCGATCGGGCGACAAAAAAAACAACGAAATACAGTAACCTACATACATCCACTTCTTCCGAGTCATCAGCCATCGATTTGTATTGTTTATCGCGTCGACTAGTATAAGGGACGTCGGTACGTATATCTGAATTCATGGGGTGTACGACATGTCCTGGTCATCGGCGTCTCGGTCTCGGAGGGTTTCACTCCCGGTTGTCCCCTACAGCAGGTCAGCCCTAGCTACGTAAGTTTATTCCCGTATGTATAGAGGGGGAATTCGATGGCGGTCCGACACGCAGGCGCCCCGCTGAAAGCACCCATCCGCATTTGTTTATCCGCCTTTCAGGTCTCAGGACGGCCCCCTGGGGCCTAGAGTACCAGGACGACGAACGAGCCTTTTTTTTGTACACACCTGCAATTGAAGAGTAAACCTTTTTTGATCCGGGCCAATAACCCTGTTTTTGGACACTTGGGTCCTCACCGCGCGACAGTAGACGGTAAGGAGGCGATACAGCTATATGGCTGTGTTTCCCGCCTAGCGAGATGACCGTCAGCGCAGCGCAGTGCTGCCGAGACCCCATCGGCCTTGTTTCTCCTGACTGTGCCGTGCATCAGTCCCTGCTCCATTATTCCATTTTTCGCGTTCCGGACCAGATACGTATTCCAGAAATATGCGCCTAGCTCCCGGAGGTCTTCCTCTCGTACATTCTGCGGTACGGGTAGCCCATGGCCATGAATCAAGGCGATGGCTGGCCGGCGGATCGAAAGTTCAAAGTTCTGCTGTGCTTAGCTCCGTGAAATTATAGTTCTACTCGAAGGGGGAGTGGCCGAGATGAATGAGGGGACAGGACGCACGAGATTTGTGTTTTATTTGCAGGGTCTGTCAACACTTGCCTACAGCACCGCAAATCAGACGGTGGGCGGCCACGTTAATTAAAGTTGGTTGCGCGTCTCGCTGAAGTATGCATGATACGGGCGCTTACTATTAAGAAGTAATTATGAGAATATCGGGGGGGCCTGCTGGAACATCAACAAATCTCAATGGGGGAGGAAAAAAAAAGCAAGGGCGAGACGAATGGGTTTTTTGAAGGCCCACGGATGAATGAGTGACATAGCGGAGAGTTGTTGTTGTGCCGATTTCCAGAATGACTTGATGCCCTATTTGTATTCTGACAAGCTATAAATCACTTGTCAGAATGTGAAAGGAGAGAGAATCACTAATGGACTACAGGCATAGATACGAGCGGCCGGACGACATCTTCCAGCAGAAATACGTTGCTGTGTGATCACTGCAGCAGCAGTTCCATGACTTCTGCCACTCCCTTGCCAGCCGCGGCGTGATGTAGAGCCACATAGATTCGCTTGCGCTTGCCTAAACATTCTTTGGGAGTGTGTTGAATTGAGGGTGTAATTGGCAGCCCCCGAGGTGGGAATACCCCACAACAGTCGAACAAGCCGCCGGCGGGAGAAGTGTACTCTGGGTGGAACATCAAAGACTTTCCACTGCTGGTCTCGGAGATAATGAAGGATGACCCAGGCCAGACGCTCGCTCGGAGCATTGTCTCTGGCCGGTACGATCAGCGCCCCGTGGATGACTCAGAGAAATTGCTCGCTTTGAATCCCTCGACCTCGTCGCTTTTCCGAGATGCTCACTCAAGGCACCCGTTTTGTTGTGGTGCAGTAGAGTCCGCAGGAAAGCGAAATGGGCCGTAAAGTTCCCCAACAGCCGGTACCGTTCCACCACTTCCAAAGAAATTTGGTGGTGTAGACTGTAGAGTCACATATTTATTTCAACCAAAGCGTCATTTGTTTTGATCACCGATGACGTAAGGGGTACTGAGATGAGAAAAACTGAGCCGGGCGCCAACTCTTGATCGACTTGATCCGCGATTCGGATGTGTGGCACAGCTAAGCCCACCGGGAAATATCAACCGTTGCGGTTCGTCATGCTCAGTTGCGTATCGGGCTTAGGAATGCACGAGGAAAGCTGCAGGCATCGGTGATCGAAGATACAGGTCACCGACGCATCATTGAATGGTTTCAGGATTAATGAGTTGGCAACGTGTCGGGATGACCAACGGGATGTCGGGTCTCTGTGCTTCCCTGTCACAACAGCGCACCCGACCCCAACTCCCTGCATCCACGGCAGCTTGGGCGCGTATGGGGACGTTGTGGTAAGGTGGGAAACGCCACACGAGCCGTAACCGCCAACCCCGCCAGATGCCAAGTGGAGTATATGATAGTCGGAAATAGCTCAGAGCAACCGATGACGCGACGAAAGGACAATGACAGGTTTGGGTTGTTACCTTGATTACCCAGTAACGCGTGGAAGCCTCGTGTGCTGCTGAAACTGCTCTGTTTACGGGCGGGCATTACCTGTGGTCCTGTGGATGATTTAATTGAGTGAGCACAGTCAAAAATCGGAAGAAGAGTTTCACGAGGCAGCGAACGTAAGATAGGGTCTGAAAGCGGTCGAATACGATGAATGCTATGTCCTGTTAACCAGTCTCTCTAGCGCATCACCTGATGCGATCTGGAACTCCGATAAGCCCGAGCTCACCATCGCCCCAGCCTTTTTGACAAGACGTCCCTGAGTGCGTACGGCCGTTTGCATCCGCCGCTCTGCATCTGGATCGTCATCGCCATTGCCCTCCTCGTTATGCCTTTTCGGTCTACGAGCCCGTTTCTTTCCTCCAGTCGTGCTCTGGCTCTTTCCATGGCCACTCATTGTGCTGGGGGCATCGCGCAGGGCAAAAGACTTGGCAAGGTGACCAAGGTGTAGATGCCGTATGTGGAAGATGTGTTTCTCGTCCGAGGGATGTGTCGCGTAGGCGCGAAGATGTGAAGCAAAGGCCTTGCGCGCCATCGCTGTATTCTGTCGCACACAACATGACGGTCAATCCCGTGGCAGCCACATCGAGCAAGGCAAAATCATATACCTCTTTCCCTTGCAGACACCACCGCTCAAATGCCAACTGAACCTCAGTTGCGCGATCCTCGTACTCTCTACCTTGTCCACCGAATCCTGCCCGCAGCACCTCTTCTACAGCCACAGCTTCGAAGCGGCCCGCGCCACCACCTTCGGTAGTCCCGCCTGCTATTCGCGCCTGCACCCATTCGACCCACTGTTCCTCGCTTGGCGCGATGATTGTCCATGCCTGCCCACCACGACCTGCCCGCGCGGTACGGCCAACGCGATGTACGTATTCGGTTGCACCGCCTTCCGTCGGGAGATCATACTGCACGACGGCGCGCACCAGCGGCAGGTCGAGTCCGCGAGCCGCAACGCTCGTGCAGAGTAAAACTGAGGCTGACCGACCAACTTCAGATGTCTTCGGGGACGAGGAGAATGCACGGAGAGAGGAGAGACGGGTAGCCAAGGGAAGAGAACCGTGAAGTCGGAAGATCGAGGTTTCAGGGAGCAACGGGGAATGAACCTCTATGCTCCCATCCCCACCCACAGTCTGTGCATCGCCGGTTGGTTCACTACCGTCACTGTCATCCCCCATATTGGAACTACCGAGCAGGCGCCAGTGGAAATCTACCGAATCGGTGCAGCTGAGGAACACAAGAATTTTGAAGCTCGCTCGACTACTCGATTGCGACAACAAGGATCGTAGTAGGGAAACAAGCGTAACCAGACGCAATTTGAGGGGAACAACGATGTATTTTTGCAAAAGCTGCGATGGTGGGGTGAATTTTTGATCCGCTGCAGATGCTGGAGCGCCCTCAGTAGCGTCGGTAGCTGGACCAGGTGTATCTCCCTCCGTCGCCTTGATAATGATCGGGTCCTGAAGAGCTGTACCGGCTAGGATCTGTACGTCTTCGCGCATCGTCGCAGAGCAAAGAATGGTACGCCTCCTGGCACCCCAGTCCCAACCACGAACGTCCATGCTCCGTTCCTCTTTTACCGCCTGTATTGCAATCTTTCGGCTTCCTTCCAGACATGCAAGGATGTCCTTGATAGTGTCTGCGAACCCAAGCTCCATGAGCCTGTCGGCTTCGTCAAGCACCAGCCAGTGGCATTTGCTGACATCAAAGGAAGATGTATTTTGAAGATGGTCGAGCAAACGGCCCGGCGTCGCGACTAGGATTGGTATTCCTTTGCGAAGACGGGCTTTCTCGTGCCCTCTTGTCGCACCGCCTGTTAGTAGCCCCGAGACAAGCCAGCGTGTGAGCCGCGTATCGTTTTTATCATCGTCATCAGGGGGGGCATCCAGGGGACGCAGACGGAGCTTCAACAGCACATCGAGCACGTCCGATATTTGCTTGGCAAGCTCACGCGTCGGGGCAATGATAATTGCGAGGCTTCCGATAGAGCGGTCAATGTACGAGTTCGTACTCAGAGGAAGGAGGTCATGAAGAATTGGAAGGAGATATGACAATGTCTTTCCTGAGCCCGTTTGGGATTGGATAAAGGCGTCGCGAGAGGATGGATCGCCTGACGAGAGGAGCGCTAAAAGGGACGCGCGCTGGATCGAAGTAGGCTTCAGGATGTTCATTTTTGTTGTTAGGTGTGCTGTGATAAGGGGATTCAGGCCGAGCCCTGTGAAAGTCGAAGAGTCGGTGAGCGGAGCATTACTTGGCTTGCTCGGTGTCCTTGGAACAGAGCTTGTGGGTTTCTGTTCGACCTTTGGGTTGGAAGAGAACAACGAAGATATGATTTGCGCAGGTTGGCGAGGTTTAGGATGAGCTTGTGCTACGGATTGAGATAACTCAGATGGACCCTTGGAGATTTTCCGTGGCCGTTTGAGTGGCCGCTCATCAGCGACATCAGAATTTGTGGGGCGGAGAGTTTTGGTGCGGGCCTTGCGCTTTTCTATCCTCTTTGACTTGAGCCTGGAGGGTAGTATGTAGTGTGGTGCATCATGCGGAGTTAACCCCAACGCACCTTTCAGTCCACCGGCCGCCCTTCTTGGAAGACTCCCTCCTGGTCGATGGTCCTTCCTCGAGTGCTAGATTTAACACCAAAGCATCACTCATGGATTTTGAAGTATCTGAGTGAGTCCGCAAAATCGCAAAACGGTGACCGATCAGCCAGGCGGCACGTGCCACCGATTACGGAATCTTGGACAATTTGAGTCGCCGCGTCTGAGACTGACGTCGACGCGTTGAGCCTCCATCTTTTCACTGTGCTAATTTACTGGTATACGAGTCAGTGGCCTGTCGAGGTTCCAATGCTGTCCACGAGGGATCACAGCTAACGCATTTGCATACACTTTTTGACTACCACCTGACGGGGATGGGATTACTTGACCTAACAAGCAGCGAAGAGTCGAGTATACTGCGGTCTGTAGCGTGTCGTATCTTCTGCGGCGGGGAAACCAGCACAGCGCAAGGGAGACGTGACGCCCTTCGTGTTTGAATTCCAACCGAATACATATAAAGAGCGGGAAATGCCAAACACCGCCGTCTTCCCTGGTTGTCCCCCGAGTGCTCTGATATCTGTCCTAGGCGTCTTTTGCCCTCAAACCTTTCCGCTCCTTTACTTCCTTCCTTTGCCCAGACAATGAAGTCTAAACTCCGCATCATCTCTTTTACCATCCTCACAGCGCTCGTTCTCGCCCATCCTATACCCCGCGATTCCGCATCGAATGGTGCGTGCACATCTCAGCAAGTCTCCCGGGTCTCTCAGCCGCGAATTTCATGTAGACATCGACATCCTGAATTTTGCCCTCACTCTGGAGCACCTCGAGAATGCTTTCTATAGTCAAGGTCTCTCCAGGTTCACGCAGCAGGATTTTGTGGGCGCTGGCTTTCCCGATTGGTCCTATGGTCGGCTCAAGCAGATCGCCGCTCATGAAGCTGCTCACGTTAAATTATTGGAGACAACTCTTGGTGATAAGGCTACGAAACCCTGCACTTATCAATTGTTCGTGATCCCGAACAACTTCGCGTTTGCACGTTTTGTGGCTGACGCTCGATGATGTACCATCTAGCCCTTATGATGATCCAAAGTCCTTTATCACTCTTAGCCATGCCCTTGAGGTTGTCGGCAAGTATCTTATTGTCGCTGCTGATTGCTCTGGGGTGTGTTAGTCTTACATCATTTTCTATCTAAGGGGACGCGGCATACATCGGCGCATCGAAGTTATTTGAAAACAAGGTGCGCTGCCCTCATATGCTCCGCTCCTAGGTAACCGCGGACAATGATTGCGGAATCAAAGGAATATGTCCTGGCTGCGGCGACAATACTCTCCACAGAGTCCCGCCACTCCGCTTGGCTCGACTCTGCTATCAGGAAGGGGAGCGCTTGGAGCGGTCCATTCGATGTAATGTAAACCTTTCATTTGTGTGACGAAGTCCTGACCGCTCCAAATCGTAGACCCCTCTTGATCTGAATCAAGCATTTACTGTCGCATCAAGTTTTATCACCTCGTGCCCTCATACGAATCCCAAGCTCCCCGCAACTGCATATGCTCAGCTCACGCTTCCTGACACCGCTAGTGCATGGCCAGGCTCGACGACACCACTCAAATTCACCACACCTGGTAGTCTCGATCGTTCTACCCAGTTGTATGGTGCTTTTATGAGTGGGCAGGATGCCATCATCGTACCCCTCGATGATGGCGGGAAGAGCGTCAGCATCCCCGACGATTTATATGGTGTGGTGTATCTCCTCATTACAAGCGATGCGGGTAGTGTGGATGACAGTAAGATAATTGCGGGCCCAGCTTTGCTCGAGTTTCCATTCAACTCGAACGGGGTCCTGCAGAGGCAATCACAGTAGTTGGTGCGCAGTTGAGATCTAATTGAAGATGCATATACAAGCGTGGAGAGACCGAGATTTGGATAATGACTATTTCGTTCTCTTTGGTTTCACGTATGAGTACTAGTGTCTCAATAATGCGCCCGCTGTCCATGGTAGGAGCTTGGGAGTTTCAAACGCAGATTGCGGACACTCTAGCGCCCAGGGCGAAGAAGCGGCTCGTCCCGCTGGGCTCCGGCTCGGTAGTCGGACTATTGGACTGCTAAGTCTGCCAGAGTGCCGGACTCTGATGCGGCAAACGCCAAGGAGAGTCACAGCGCTAAAGGGACAGGAAAGATGAAGATGCATATGCGGATGGCACTGCTCGTGCAAGGCATTCGACTCGGAGAGGGACCACACGTAAAAAGGGCCAAAGGATAAGGCTGATAAGGAGCCGTGGACACGATGATGCGATGGAATAGACGAATCGTAGCTGGTGAACGGATGCTCGCATGATGACTGATCACGCGGCAACGATCAACTATATTATATTGTGAGTGGGCGACTCGCCGAAGCGCGAGAACGCGCAAAAGTAGTCTCGTTCCCATCCGTTCAACTAGACATTGTCGGAGATATTGGAATATGAGTTGGACTCTCAAAACTGATAAAAGAAATATGCGTAGAAGTTCTTTAAACTCCGCTAGTCTAAGTTCAGCAGCTGGGACCGAAACTAGTTACGCCCGTGCCACCACAACGAGTGCCGTTTGGCACGCTGTTGGCTGCCTTCCTTTCCTCCAACCCTCTCTCCCTCCAACAACAGTATTTCATACCACCAATGGCAGAACTGCATATGGTTCCTGGTGTCCCATGATGGTGCACATATCCTGACATCCAAAATCAAATTCCAGGGTGAATCGTACAGAAATTCATGCATGCACCTTGTCAAGGGGTCAAAGGGAGGGTTCTCCCTATCTGTATGGATTAAATTGGGGCCAGCAAGTACAGTAATTTGATCGGGCAATACTTAGTCTACTGTAATTCCGCTTATCGCAAGCATCGTAATGTGAACCAAATCTATGTAAAGTTGGTTCACATTATGATACTGGCAAAGAGGAGAGTTACATTAGATCTATTGTTGCCATTGCAACATCGAATTACTTGCTGGCCCTAATTCATTTCATATGGACAATCCCCTTGACAAGGTGCTTGTATTAGTAATTGTACAGTTTCCCTTAGAATTTGATTTGCAAACTGGGATACACGTGCCATTGTGGGAAACCTGGAGCATCAATGTGCAGCTCTGCACCGTTGCCACCAATGGATTTGAAGTGCCATTCTCTACAGTTGGCTCAAGGCCATTACTTGCCGAAGCGACCAGGACGATTGACCACCAGCAGCATAAAGAAAAAGCCTTTGCCTCTTACAAAGCTCCCCACCCTCGACTCTAATCACTTACATTCCAATTGCCCTGACACATCTCGTTGTACTTACCTTTCTGTTACTTTTGATTATGTTTTCGTGAGCATAGTGTTGTTTGTATATGTATTCACTGGTGTCTTCTATTGTCCTGTGCTTCTGCCTCTGTCACGGTATCCTTTCATAACACCTTCGAATGTAGTTTCTCTTTACTATCGTGTTAACTTATGTGTGCTCGCCGCTCGTTCTGTCCCCAAACCTCTCTCCATCCATATCCCAGCATGTCTTCCAGACACGCCAATAGCCGATTTCCCGCTCAAAGATACCTAATCATGTACTGGTACGAACGTGCCACCAGCGCAGTGGATGTGCTGGCTGTGCACGTGCCCTACTTGCGGGGGATTGCAGTGCTATCTACAATAATGAAGACATCTCAACGGAAGGTATCCATGGCTCACACATTCCAGCTCTGACGGAACGTGCGCTGCGCTGATTGTGACGGACGTGTCACGTGTCACATGTGACCTCGTGACCATGAGACATGAGACTCGTTGCGGCGGTGTCGGTCAGTTGTCGGTCTAGTCTAACAAATCCTCAACAATCTAGACCCATTGCCTTCATGTCGGGCGCAGCGAACTCTACCCATGAGGTGCATCGTGGCGATATCCCATATCAAGCACCATTCGCGCGTTCTGCCTCACCAAATGACTCGCTGACAACGGCATACGGGGCCGATGAGACAAATCTATCAGATGTGGAGCTCTCTGAAGATGCATTCTCGAACAAGGTACTCGCCGGTCTGCGGATCTATGAGAAACGAGAAGAGGAAGAGCGTGCAGAAGCAAGGCCCCTGGTAATGCCTCGCCCACGCCGTGGACCAACCGCCACCGTGGGTGCACAAACAGAGGAAAAAGGTCCGGGACAGCCATTGTGGTCGTCCGAGAGCCAACTGACTGATTTGGTTCTATGTTGAAGTGATGTTTGATCAGGTTATGCGGTCCCTGCGGTGGCACGTCGAGGAGCTCGAGGAAGAGGAGACGATCGAGACTGTGTTGCAGTGTCGGACACAGGCTGTGGTGGAGGCGCAACCGTCTGCGACGAGTGAGATGGACCTCATCATGGAAGGACTGATGGAATAATAGTACGAGCACGTGATCGAATGTTGTTACGCGACGCGAAGGGACGCGTTGTTTGCACTTGTTTAGGGAGAGTTCATATCGCATTGGCCCGCTCAAGTCTGCTCTGTGCCTCTCTGGGTTGTTTTCACCTGCCCTTGTTGGTCTCGGTGTCCTCACCACCGGTAACCCTTCCCTTCTGTGTATATTTAGCTTTCTTTCTCCCTCCATCTTCAACATGTCTCCCGAACAATCCCCATCCGACGCCACTGACAAAGCGAATGACATTTTCTCCCTCTCTGATCGGGTTCTCGCCGAGAAGCTCCTCTTCGTTAAGGAGGCGCGTTTCTCCCGAAACCGACCGCTCCCGCCCGCTCATTCATTCATATATCCTTATAGATCGGCTTCGGAAACTGGGGCAGTGTTTGGTTGTGCCGGCCGAGAGTGTCACGCGGTCTTGATGACACCAAACTTGCCGTGAAGCTTGTGCATCGATCCAAGACAACGACTACAGCTGCCCGCGTTAGATCACTGTCAGTGACGCGTCTCGTGTTGTCACCACGTTGCTGACCGTTTCTTCACTCAGATGGAACGAGATGAAGGTGGTCAGGACGTTCAAGAACGATCCTCATCCGTCGATCGTACCTTTTCATTCATTCATCATCACCCCTTCGTACGCGCTCATCACAATGTGAGTATAACTCGCTTATATGCGGTCATCCGTGATGATGATCGGTCTTCACGCTGTCCTTACGGGAACCCTGATCGTCCATGCACCTATACTGACATGATGTTTCTTCTAAGGGAATACCTCCCGGAGCTCATCCCTGTCGAAGTCCCGGAACGAAAGGCTAAAGAGTGGTTTCACTCACTTCTCTCTGGCGTCCAGTTCCTCCATTCTCGGGGTGTTGTGCATAATGACATCAAGTGAGCGTCACATCAATGTCCAATTTCGCGTAATGGCTGATGAGAGGCCAACCCAGACCTGCGAACGTCCTGTTATCCGAGCGCCAAGTCCCCGTGTTGGTTGATTTTGGCTTTGCGGAGAAGTACGATTTGGAAAACGGAAAGGCTTTTCGCTCCAACCTTACGTACGGCACTCCAGAGGTGTGTCTGTTTTCTTCTAACCCTGTATGTCTATTGATTCTCTTCAAGTACCTGTCCCCAGAGCGAGCGAGGGGCCTTCCACACGACACGCGCAAGGCAGATATTTGGTCACTTGGCATTACATTCTTCGAGATCCTTATTGGGCGAACACCGTTCGAACATACCGAGGGCGAGCCTTTCACCACCAAGGCTGCATTAGAGGACTACTGGGCACGAACTGTACGCTTACTTGCGTGTGATCTGATGCTTTATTCATAACATGGGGCGTAGATGCGCGGAAAGTGGCTTGGCAGCTGGAAGATGTCCAAAGGCGTAGAGAAGATGCTGCATCGTATGATACAGCCAAACGCTGACCTGCGTTGCACTGCGCCTGAGGTTCTACAGGACCCTTACTGGAATCTACCACTTGCTAGTTCAGGGCAGAAAAAGGCATCGAGTGATGGGTCTCCAGATAAATCAAGGCCGCGCAATGTTGTCCCACCCTGGTCTTCGCGTCGTGCGTCCAAGGTTCGACAACCCGAACGCGAGCAGACGGAGAAACAGCATGGTGACAAGGAGAATGCACCTGTGACCCCGCCGAGCTCTAAGAACGTTTCCGCTCGCCAGCGCGTAATCTCAGGAACGGATGGTGCGCTCCATTTTTTCTCTGTATGGAGCGTTAATGATCGGTGTCTAGTTCTCGGCCTAGCGAAGAGGCGCCCCAACGTCAATGCGCATCTGCCCACGCCACTTCGTTCAAAAGAGAACCTCTCAGCGCTCAAGCAGAGATCCCCGAAAATCCAAGACAAGGAGAATGCCAATGCCCAGCAGAAGGGTCCCCCACGCAAGCGAGCCTCCGCGCGTGGTCTACCTCGGAAGCCTTCTGCCCTAGGGGATCGCACGGTTCAGATACGTAGTGCTGAGAACTCACGAGTTGGCACTCTTGACAAGAGTGTCAGTGAGGCGGATAAGAGTAAAGGGAGTGTTCGTGATCGTATGCGTGAGTGGGAGCTCGAGCGCGCGAGGCTACGAGAGATGGAGCGCGAAGGCGAGTCGGACACTCAGGATGCCGAGCAAGAGAGGGAACGACCTGTCCCCGCTCGAAAGTCATCACGACTCCGGAGTACCACCCCTGTACCACCGTCACCCGGTATGGTCTCCTCTCTGCACATTCCCCATTACTTGTTGACGGTATCTCCACAGATGCACACTCTTCACCGATCAAGCCAAGCGGCCCCTTTGCACGGACAATGTCTGCGAAGCTCTTCAAGCCCGTTAAGGACTCGACCGCACCACCCACATCTATGCCACTCTTACCAGGTAAAGTTCTACTACCTTTATCTTTTGTATTTGGCACCTTAATAGAACGTTAGGAGTTGATACAGACTTACCGATGTATGAACCGCTCGCGCGAAGGGCGTCTACAAATGACTCAACTCTCAGTCTCTTCAAGCAAAGCATAAAGGTCCCATTGTGTATGTCCGATCCATTGTACTAGCATCTAAACTTGTTGATGATCAAAATCTTAGGTAAGACGGTTGACATTTGCAAGTCTTCAATTGGCTTGGTGGGACGTCGCCCAAGTGTGGCCCAGTCCAGTTCACCACAGAGACTGAGTGAGCGGCCATCTTGGGAGAATGAGATACTCGATGAGGGTAGGTCTTTTTGTGTTAGCCTCAGCCGCAGTTTTGCCATGCTTATATCTTGATAAGCAAATTCGACCTTACCTGTTGTACATCAGGCCGTCAGAAATGGACGTGTGGGTGCAGACAGTCGAGCCGATCGAATGTCGATTTGGCTTCAGAACGTCGAGAGTACGTCTGTATAAACTGTAATGCTTGATGTAATGTTGATGCCACCGTTCTATTCCGCAGAGGTCGTCGCTGTTGCAAGGCAAAACTTTGCTGCTTCGAATGTTAGCTTGCTTCCTCCACTTCCTGTCGCTCCGGGACCCCAAACTAGGAGGCCGTCTCGTGATCGCTCTCATGACGATTTAAACCAGTTGACAAGGGCGTCGCGCAGAGCTCCCTTTGTTCATCAAATTGTTCCAGTCGAGGGAGGCATCAGCACAGACCAGAGCTTCGCCTCCTCGTCGTCCTCTGCACGGTGTGACTATGGTTTTGTTCCACGGATGCGCTCTCTGCCGTTCCACAGGAGGGGCACAGCTACTCTGCATTCTCTTACGACAGTCCGCGACCAACCCGTAGGGCAACAGTGCTTGCACGCTCACCCGAGAACCCCCGTATCTTGGGCATCGATGTTGATCTGACGCCATCAAAACGCAGGGAGAAGTCTAAATCAGCAAATGACCTGAAGCGCCTTATCCGTCCCATCTCTAAGGTACAATTCGAATTGGATAAACGTAAGAGCACTCACAGTGCGGAACCCTTTATCTTGTACTCATCCCCTTATGTAGTCGCGGTACAGTCGGGTCTCTCCGCGGTCCTTGATCGAGACCTATTCACTCCAGATCCTGCGCCCATAGACCCAGATACGTCCGAAAGTTCGAGCGACCAATTGTCTCCCCATAGTCCAGGGCACAACAGCCTAACAGATTCACCATTCCTCGTGCATCCATACCCTGCTCGCAAGCAAGCAGTGACCTCTCCGTCCACGGACTCCCCAACTAGACGTGATCTCGAAGGTGCCTACGACCGTTTTCTTATGGCCACTAGCGAGGTGAAGCGTGTTGGAAAAGGTTACCAGTCATGCAATGTCAAGCCGATCCCGACAAGTGTGTCCTCATCCTCCTCGAGGAGTCCCGGTCGGTTCTTTCATTCAACGCGCCGGCCGATGCCACCACCCGTATCCAGTGAAGACAAGTTCATGGCATTGAGCACTGATGAGCTCGGCGGTGTGTTATCTGACGCCGTGAATATTGATGGCTCTGGTCTCCGGGAGGACCGTGCTGGCGCCGCGAGAGTCGTAAGCCGCGCACTCAAGGCACTTGTCACAGGAAAGGCAGTCGTGAAAAAAGCATCACGCACGTCATAGCAACATGCCAAGTCTTTTGCCTCTTGTGCACTCCGCCGGTCTAGCCCTACTCCTCCATTCACAGCCCAATCCATATTTTTATCTTCATTTTCCCCCACAACTTACACGTTATCTTCTCATCTTCTCATTTGTTGGTTCTATCATCATTACACGACTTGCATCGCATTCTTCTCTATTTCCAACTATTCTTCTATCACCCTACCGTGGCCCCAGTATTGGAAATTTTCTTCTCCTGTGCTATCTATTGCTATCGATCTGTCGCGCACGCCACATTGATGTCCCTCACGAGTTGGATCATTTACGTTCTCATGTTCTCCCTCACGCCTCTTCACGTCCTCTCCACTACTACCTGCTTTCACGCTTGGGTGTTTGGTTCAGCATGATTGTACATAGTCCGCACACGAACGGCCTGATGATTTTGCAATGATTCATTTCCTCTTTTCTGACCACCCTCATGATATGCAAAACATGGTAAAAATGATACAATCGCTTGTATCGAACGCCCCCTCGGGGATTTTGATATAAAGGATGCTTTAGAAAGACGCGCCGATTCAGCGCGAGTTGCCGGACCCTCGTCTGCTGGCGTTGCCGCCTCTGCCCCGCTTCGCCGGGTTTCAAACATCACACAAAAAGTCGTGTAGAAAGCGTGAAGCTTGTGAAGGGCTGAAAAGAATGCGAAATGCGCAGGCGACCTCGATTCGCGCGCGGGTACAGAAGGGTGACAAACCCGATAGGATCGATGATTTTATTTACAGGTCGACTATCTACAGTTATGTGTGACAACTAGAGGGAATATCCGTTCAACTGCTACTAGTGTTGAACACGTTGAACGAGCATGCTACTGTAAGTTATGTCCATGGTTCTATGTACTGTACACTGACAGCAGTCCGACTCGGACAGCTCGGACATCTCATCAATCCAGATGTCCGAGATCCCGGCGTTCCGATTTCGCGTCGCCCGCACCAATTCGTTGAGCCGGTCGTCGTCGTGACGGTCTCGTCTCAAGCGCATTAACTAGCCAGGGGCTCTCACCAGCCGTCACCGCCTCCTACTTGCGGGAACTCGTATGGGCCGCGAAGGGCAGTAGCAGAGGATCTGAGGGAGGACCGCACCTCTCCTTGGCGCGAGTCGGATATTGGGAATTTAACTGTATGTCCATTCCGCCTCTGCATCGCTAGCATTTGTATTGGATTGGCTAACTTTGTTATTGAGTTGAGAGTCGGACCTACTCACGAGTCACGACCACCACCTTTTTTTTTTTTTTTGGAATACAGTTTATTGTCTGAGTTGTACCAACTATGAGACATGTACGTTACATATGTAGGGCAGACACGCAAGACTAGGATAAGACTAGTCGCCAGGAAACCTCGGCTGCTTAGTGTGCCTTGGTAACCACATCATGGCTTCCTTGAAAAATGGGCTCCCACGGAAATGTTAATGAAGGTCAATAAAGGTCGCCGGCTGTAAGGCCAGGCAATATTAAGCGATTGAGAGGTCCTCTTAAATTAAAATGCAGCGGAGATAATGTGCAAATCATAGTCCAAAGTTGCTGCAGTGAGGTCATAGCGGTGTCAAGTAGATGTACATATACAGCAGTAAACAAAATAATTTATGAAGACTTCGAGAGGGTGTTCCTTCAGTTATTCCTGTCTAAATTGGTAAGACGCACTGAAAACATGCTATTGCACAGAGGCTCGGGCACAAGTTACCTGTCAGATGGGTTCTTTTCTGTCGTCCTCGTAGACTGATGTGCTGGCTCCAAGTCAGGCAGTGCCTTCTCACCAGCTGGCAGGTCTCGTCTTCCCCAGTCCTCGTCAATTCCTGTGTGGAGCTGCAACTGACGGATGCCCAAACTGCAGAGCAACCCTACGAACGAGATGCCGAGCACAGCCTGCCAGACGACCTTGAGCGCCTCGCCAAAGGTGTCCCGCACTTGGTCCTTGAAGGGCTGCTCCAAGGTCGGAATGATAGTGTAAGGCGGCTGGCCTTACTGACCAGTCATGTGACCACGTGCAACATGGCACTGAGTGTTCGAGTGCCGTGCCACTGCCACACGCACACGCATCCCATATACACTGGACAATCGACATCGATTGCACACCCCAGGGCACTGTATGGTGCAGTCCCCAATAGATATACGGAGTCCTGTGGGACGCCGCATTCGAGAATGCCCGAGTTTCGGGCACAAGTGAGAAGTCGGAGGAGACCGGGGCTCACCCCCTCGCATACCGACTGCGTGCGCACGCACGCTCCCCATCTCGGTCACTGATGACCGCAACCGTCGCGTTAACAACGTGCCCTTGATTGAAGCACGAAATTTTACATGTCTTGTAGAGTAGACACCTGAGTACTATATAAAGGGCAGACCCTTGCCCCAAGTACTGTAGATTTTAAAGTTACTACTGTCACACTACGTCGACTTCACAATAGACCTGATTGAGCTGGTTCTGTTGTGTTGAGTCCTTGTGTGCTTCTAACACCTATCTCACCCCCTATACCCCATACCCAGCACGCACGGCGTGTTACAGATAGGGATCGTCGCGAACGCAATCTCGCCGCCGCATGGGAACGACGCGAGAAAAGAGGCGGGCAACTTTCTCTGGAGCTCGTTCTGTAGGATCACGCCGCTGACCGTGACGCCCCAGATCTGCATTTGCAGGTCAGTCAGCACATCCTGTGCGGAGCGTGGACACGGAGAGAACCCACATTGCCAAAGTTGCGGGCGAAGATGAAGAGCACCATCGCAGGAGCAGTTTGCGTGACTGGGATGGATGCCAGGAGCGGGAAGGGACTGACGACGTAAGTGATGCTGATGCCGGCGCCGATTACAAGCTGGAAGCCGACAGACTTGGCAAGACTGCTATTCGCGCCCAGCGTTGTTAATAGGCCGGCGCCAATAATGATGAGCACCCAGCCAACGTATGTCGGGATGATGTATTTGCCCGTCTTTTTAACTATGACGCCTGCCACGAGGGCGACGAGGCTGATGCTGTATGACAGCCCGAAGACATCGACACCGGCTCCGGCGGGGGACCTGTCCTTGCATGCCTCGAAGAAGACTACGAACCAATCTACCAGTGGGCAGGCAAAGGTGCATCAGGAAAACGGCAAAATGCTGAATGCTTCTTAATGCTTCTTAATGCTTCTTTATTGCTCTTATTAAGCAGGGTGCCCTTCTTAATAAGCGGATAAGAGGCATTAAGCGGCATTAAGAAGCATTCAGCATTTTGCCGTTTTCCTGATGTGTCAGCCAACAAGGCGTCCGATAGTGTGATACTTCTACGTACAGCTCAAGGCCGTCAGTACCACAGACATTATGAACTGTTGGAGATAAGCACTGGCACCCATCTGCAAAAAAAGATAAGTCAATAATTGTCTACATAGTGCTACATAGCTTCCATAGATCTCGTAGCCCTCAGACACTGCCTCCCCATATATTAATATATAGCTCACTATAGCCATGCACTTCTCTTCATAGGCTATATAGCTTGCATCTCCATGTGTTATATAGACCATATAGCCAATGTAGCAGATGTCAATACAGAGACTCTATAGTCTATAGAGTATATATATATCATTGTTGAAACTTTCTTTTTTTTCTTATTTGTTTTTTATTATTATCGAAATTGTCGAAAGCCACGCAAAACCAGAGTTGACACAAAATGAACATAACTTATATTCCATCTAGTATACAATACAAAGGAACTAATGATTTTAATATTACAGTAAGACACCAGTCATTTCCTTCAACGCCATCGCCATCCACCTTGATAGGATATGGGCGTCATGTCCTATCGCGTTACTGACCCTGTTTGACTCTGACTCGACGGGTGTAAAACCCGTACCATATGCGTCTCTGGTATGTCATGTCTGTTTACTGTACTAGTTCCCATGGTGCCTGGATATCGTATATCCTGTCAGCCACCGAGATTCATTGGCCTGAGAGCGAGGCTTATTACTGATGTTGCCTCATATTGATTGCGCCTCGCTTACTATTTCTGTACGATTACTCAGCTTGAGGTCTGGAGTATTTAAGGTTGACCTCAGGACCGCAGTCAAGGTTAAGCTTGACTTATTGTACCATACGTAGCCCACACGTGTCACAGCTTATCTTGTCCAATCTATCCCTTTCTTGTTCATCTCTACACGCTTCTGACTGCGCATCAGTCAGCTCGGACTTGATCATTCCAGACAAACCGCTTGTATACTACGCGGTCTTACCCCTCGATCATTTCCTCTTCTTGATCTACCTGTTCCTGCATGCCACGTGCGAGGGAGCTCTCCTAATCGGTCTTTGGGTGACAGTCCTCATCGACTACGCGTTTGGCACTCGACTTGGTGCCTACACGACCTATTCACGGAACGTGTAAAGACTAAGGGCTAGTCACAAGAAGTGAAGACCCGCTACGGTCTTAACAAAAAGTCAAGCTTCATCCACAACGGCGAGCTCAACCTCATCCGCACGTCACGAGCCGGAGTTTGTCTTGTGTCAGTTTGAAGACGACAAGTGGACCTTTCCGCAAATAAGGAAGGCAGACGATTTACCAACGTGGTTGACAGGAAGAGCAACTTGGAATTCCTTCCTAACCCCAGCACGCAATAGTTATCACATCCGTTTTGACGACGGTACAGAACAGCCGATAGAGTTTATCAACAACAAGGGGTGGTACCTCCTTGCATGGTTAGACGACGAACAGTGCTACACCACAAAGACATCCTACGCCTTTACACCAGATTATCCTGTTCTTGGGACGCACGAAAACCCTTTTCCTTCTGGTAGTCCACTTCTTCCTATAGTCACTACTCCTACACCAAAGGGAAAAGAAAGACAACGTGGCACACCCAGAGAAACACCAACGCGGGAACAGTCCCCAACAGAAAGCTTCCTCGAGCAAAAGGCTAAGGGAAAACACTTGGAACGAGCCCCCCCTCTCAGTATGTCCGAAACCATCTCCGTCACAACAGCCCGAACACGCTCTGCCCCCGGCCCTATGGCTACAGATGAAGGAACAACTGGAGAACCCAGCTATTTCCACTCCTCAGCACGGGACCCACCGGGCGGTGATGAACCTCCAGGCGGAGGATACCATGGCCATAACCCTGGAGGCAATCCAGGAGGAGATCCGAACCCTATGCCAGGCGGACCACCAGGAGGAGGCGGAGGTGGCCTACCGCAAGGTGAGGCACTGGCTGGATGTCCTCTGGAGAGAGAAGGTGGCGCTCTTAATGGTCAACCACCAGCAACGTTCCGAGGTGACCGATCCCAAACAATGAAATTCATGCACCAGTTCTCCTTGTGGAAACGGTTGAACAGTAACAAGACTATTATGCGCATGCCGGGCCAACGAGTCGCCCTCGCCCTCACCCTCATGGAAGGCGAGAGAGTAGACAACTGGGTGATGAAGCAAACACAACTTCTCATTGAACGAGTAGACGGAGTAGGACGAAGGAGAGCGACTCACACCGAGGATGATGAAGAATTGTGGACCACATTCGCGGCAGACTTCCTCCTCGCCTTCACGCATACTGCTTCAAAGGAAGAGGCCTACTCAAAACTCACCAAACTCACCATGAAAGACTATCTCGTGGACGAATACATCTCTGCCTACGAAATTCTCGTCATACAGGCTGATTGGGACCGAGAATCGGCAGGGGCCGTAGTCCTGTTCAAGGATGGTCTCCCTGCTTGGCTTTGCCACCGCATTATGATGAGGGATAATACCCCCTTAGGAATCAGAGGTTGGCAAGAAGCGGTCTGTGAAGAAGTCCGCAGGGAAATAGAAATCCAAAATACCTTGGGGAACCGACAAGGACGCGTCAAGGGTACAACCAGACAGAACCGATACCTCAGCGGCGCCCTGAATACCCCAACGCAAAAAAGGAAGGACCCTGATGCCATGGATGTGGACATTAATGCAGTAAAGGCGCCCCACATGTCAAAGGAAGAACGGGTTCAACTTCTAAAGGAGAAGCGTTGCTTCTATTGCAAGGACGAAGGGCACCAGGCAAAAGAATGCCCAAAGAAGAAGAAGCGAAATGAGTCGTCCAAACCTAAGGACAAGGGGAAGCAACCAGCTCGCGCCCGTACATCACAAACAGAGGTGGTGGACGATCGAGATGACGAAGAAAAACCAGAAGAAGACAAGGAAGCACCCCCTGCCTATGACTCACTCACCACACTCGTCCGACGTGTAAAGGCTCTAAAGATGGAAGATCGGGAAGCTCTTATGGATCAAATGGCTAGTCAGGATTTTGTTTAAGCTCCGCGTCGACGGTCGGACAAGGAGCAAGGTTACGAAGTGTTAGGGCAGTCTATGTACGAAGTACCAAGGCGTTGAATACGATGATTTCTTTCAAAACTGCCCTACATGAGACCGAAACAAAAGCCCTCATTGACAGCGGAGCTACCGAAAACTTCATAAGCCCCACTCTTGCTGCTAGTTTAGGATTGAAACCACGCCGACTCCCTAAGCCCATTGACATCCACACTGTAGACGGATCTACTCATAAAGACGGAAAACTGGAGAGTTTCCTTTGGCTCAAGGTCATGGTAGGAGGGCGCAGTACTCTCCTCATCTTCCTGGTTGCGGCTATTGGCGACGACCACCTTATCCTAGGATATCCATTCCTCTACCGATTCAATCCTGTCATCGACTGGCGCAAGGCCCAGGTACTAGACGGGAAGGTGATCATTTCCAGCGCAAAAAATGCGACCACCACCTCCCCTGCCCAAGCTGTCGTGAACCGTCACGACATGACCAAGTATTCGCCCTTTTCCTTCCTTCCCTGACCCGTAAAAACGCCTCGAAAACACCCTCTCGTCATCCTAGACCATGGATCAGTAATTCCCCATGGAACCTCCCCTGTAAAGCGACCAGAAACACCCCTTGACACCCGAATCCCAGCCCAGACGACCCAGGAATCGACGCGCGAGTTTTGCTTATGCAAGAACTTCCCGCGACTTATGTAAACCTTTCTTGCCAGACGAATACACGGAGAAACCAGAGATACAGAAGCAGCCCCAGATCAGGTGACCGTCGGGTCACGTGACCAAGCCCAGGACCAGATCACATGACGACTCGCAGTCACATGACCCCAGACTAGTCACATGACGCGCATGACTCAGCTGACTGCGCAATGACTAACAAGGTTCAACTATTAGTAAAAGTCCCCAAGTATTAATAGATGGCACCACTCTCTGCGATTTGATGATTGGCTAGCGCTTACAGACAATAGGTCACGCTTCTAAAGACCAGCCCTAGAGTACCCATGTATATAAGGACAAGCGTCTAGTAGAGACGCCCTCAGACAATTCACTTGTATTACCAACCGAGGTAGAGCAAGTAGCAACTAAACAGGTTGCATGAGCGGGACCGCACTGCGATACCACCTCTTCCAGTCCACTCCTCTATCTTCATCCTCTCTTGTACCCCTCTCAGGACGTTAAACTCGTCTCTTGTGGCGTAGCCGTTGGGAAAATATCCTTGACACGCCTAGGTTCGCGACAGGAAGAATGAAGGATGGAGGCAAAGCAAAGGACAGCGCACGAGTTTATATCCAGTATTTCATAGTCCGGCGTATCTCCGACACAATTTGTTCAACTAGTGTCACATGACGGGGAACTGACGGGGACTTGGGTACGGTAGCGCAAACTCAACGGGGACTTGGGGCAATGGGGACTTGGGAGCGCACAAGTACTGTAGCGCAACTCAACGGTCTCCATTGGTCCCCATTTCCACATCGTCCGCCACCTCCGCCCGCCACCTTACCCGCCGCACCACCCGTCTTGTCTTGTTCTCGTTCTTGCTCTTGTCCTCACCACCCTCGTCCAGCGCCCTCCGCCTTCCGCCTACCCCCGCCATCACCCACACCGGCCCTCTCCTTGTGTGCCCCGCCCCGCCTTGGTCGACCGCTTTCGTGCAGGCCAGTCGGCCTTGTGCGTAGCCTCGACCATGCACGGTTGCGATGGCACTTCAGACGCTCTTGCTTTCATCCTCATCCGGTGCCCTCCGCCTTTTGCCTACCACCTGCCATTGCCCGCGTCCCCAATGCTGGCGCCCCGACGGCCTCCTCCCAAAGGGGGTTCCAACAACGGCTTGCTCTGCCTCGGTCGATCGCTTTCGTGCGGGCCAGTCGGCCTCGCACGTGGCCTCGACCGTGCACGGGCCTCGTCTTCTCTGGCTTGCTTGCAGCAAGAACATCCGGTGAGCGCATCACGTCACACTAATTCCGCAAAGCCAGCAGCCTCGCCCCGACCCCTCCACATCTTCATTCCCTGCTGCTCCTTCCTTCTCCTTCTCCCACCGCGGAGGAGGGCGTCCGGCGCGCACCAAAAAAGGTGGCCGCCGACGCAGCCGCGAGCCCCCTCCCGACGCCCACCCCCCCGCTCGCTGCAAATCCTCGCCCCGACCCTCCCCCAAATCAGTCCCTCGTCGCCCCCTCCTTCCCCACTGCAGAGGAGGGAACTCGGCGGGAGACGCTCAGCACGCACCAAAGGAGGCCGCCGACGCCGACGCAGGAGCAAGCCCTCCCCATCTTCTCCCTGACCCTCTCAACGCCCACCACCCGCCGATCCACCTTCCCCCCCAACGATGAGCCGACCATTCCCACTCAACGACGGAGCGTCGCGACCTCCTCATCGGCACTCGTCGCCCTCCCGCTGGTGTGTACATCCTTCCACTGGATAACTAATGACATCTCAGCTTCCTCCGAGACGCACACGTTGTCTCCCACATATGCCATCTCCTCTCCTCAAACCCCACATTCCGTGCCCCCTCCCGTGACGCCTCGCTCGCACCCGCACTGCGCCGCATCGCTACGCGGGCCTGTCCTTCACGCACGAGCTCGAGCACACCTGCCTGCCGCTCCTCCCCCCGCAGATGCACGCCCTCGAGCCCCGCTTCGCCACGCCTGCCCCCTTCGCACCGCGCCTGCGTGAGCTGTACATGCGGCGCTGCGCGCTTCCCATGCCGGGTGTGCACTTGCTCGGGATCTACGGCGCGTGCCCCGCGTTTGTTGGTGTCGCGTGCAGCCCAAAATCGACAGCAAACATATAGATGCCATAGCTTCCATAGACGTGTGTCGTTCCCCATAGTATAGATAGCATTCAGTAATTGTATATAGGAATATATATATATATATGACGTTATATTGACTATGAAGAGCTATGTAATACAAGATTGTCTATGACAACTATGAGAAACTATATACTTTATTGGGTAACTATGGAGCAAACCTTTTTTGCAGATGCCTGTCCAACTCATGCGCAGCACAATGGGAACCTTGAAGAATATGTTAACCCAATGCACGATGGTCATCTAATTCTTGCGAAAGGACTCACAACTGGTGGCTTACAAAAATAGATCTCGTAGATGGCGAAAGCACCTAGTCCTAGGATACCAAAAACCAATGGCGAAAGGACATGGGATGATGACCATGGATACAGCACACCTCCCCACGTTAGCGCTATCACGATGGAGGTAGTAGAGCCTATGACAATAACATTTCCTCTACAGAAGAAAATCAGACCAGGAGCACATAACCTCGCAAGCCCTTACATAATGTCCATTTTGTTCAGCTTCTCTCGCAGCGTTGCAGGTGGTGTCTTGAGACGCAGGAATACCATGAGCAGAGTAGCATTGACGGCACAGATCAGGATGTTGAGGTCTGGGTGATTTGTTTATTAACCTGATGGCATCACCAATCGAATTACGCGTACAAAACAACCATCTCCTGCGCGAGACATTAAGAACTGAAGAAAGGCATCACAAACATGGGACATACCATTTACCATTGTAGCGAGCCGGGTGGGCACACGTGTGAGTTCGGAGGAAAAGGGTCGACGTGAATCGAACCCGGGGATTATAGAAAGGAGAGGATGTGTAGTATGAAAGAGTGAGGAGGGTACTCAGCGAGTCAACGACCCAATTCGCACGACAGCACGGTAGCTCGGTTTGATGAAAGGAAGTCGGAACGGCGTTGAGAAAAGAGAAGAGAGCGTTGAAGAAGGTAGATGGACGAGTTCCACACAAAGGAGAGAGGAAGAGATAGGGAACTAAGCCCTGAGCCAGTCTGGTTTTCGATGTACTGTAGTTCAGCCTTATATACATGATTTCCTACCTACCGGTGGTCCTGAAGTACTGTACGCATATGAAAAGGGAGGGTGGACGATCATTGAAAAAGGGAAGGATCCGCCATTTGCAAGGCAGGTGATGTAAAGAGGGACCGGAGTTGGTTTCAAAAAGGGTTAGTAAAGTAAAAGAAATATATAGAAGTTGACGTAGGGGTATGTGCAAGACAAGCTTGTCCCATCTGAGAGGCCCGGTGTTGTTGAAGTCCGAGGGCAGAGGTGTCGGGACAGCTTGGGCAGTGCTTGGCCAGTTGTGACGTGGTAAGCGAAGGAAAATGGAGAGGCGGGAAGGAAAATGATAGGTCGAAGCTTTGACAACAGCTTTGGTTTGAGGCGGGGCCAGAGAGCATTGAAGGTAAAGAGGCAATGAGAGTACTAAGCTAAATGGAGAGAAATGAACGGAGAGAAACAACAGAGAGAAGAAACGGATGTGTAAGTTATAATGTGACTCTGTCACAGCTGTCACGCGTGGTCCGAAACTTATAGCACAAGGTATAGTATGGTTAGGAAGAGTAATAAGTACCATCACTGGTCACTAGATAGAGGGAATGATGGACGTCTTGAAGGTCTTGTCGAGGAGGGCATTGAGTGTGCTGTTCAAGACTCAGAAGGTGGTGCTGGAGCTCTGAGGTGCTCTGTTTCGAGCCCAGCCGGATAGCATCCCTTACACCATTCTCAGCCAATGAACCCCCGACGACTGGACCGACACCGCCACCGATTGCCCAAGAGCTATGCGGCATTAGTGAGTTTCTGTTCATATATACGAGAAGATGACGCACAGCGCCATGAGGCCGGTAAATGTGCCCCGCTCGCGAAGCGTGACCAGATCAGACAATATAATTTGCATTGATGCAGTAATCGCTCCAGCTCCCAAACCCTGCACAGCTATTGGGCCATGGATGGAGCAGCCGCTCGGCTATCCGGCAGTGGACGGGACAAACCTCTTCCAGCAATAAGCATAGTCATACTGGACACGACGCCACAAATTGTACTTCCGAGGGCGAAGAGCGAAAGAGCAGATAGCATGATGGGCCGCCGTCCAATGATCTAGTAGCGAACGGACATAATCACTTGTGTGCTTTGCATTCGCCAGAAATCCTCATTATCATACCTGTGCGAGCCCGCCACAAAGAGGCACGAGGGCTGTCGAGCCCAATGCATATGCGGAACCTACCCAAATGAACTGCTCGCCTTCCAGATCGCATACGATAGTAGGCAGTGCTGCCCCGATGGCGGTCTGCGAAACATCTTTAGTTCCCAGTGTTGGCGTTGCATTGACGAGTCTCTGGACGGGAAGGTAGCGAAGAGATGAGAACTCACAAATTCCACAGCTGTCAAGAGAACAGAGAGCGCGAGGGAGAATATGATGGTCCAGAACTTCCAATCCTTTGGTACACCATGATGGATACCTGGGAGAGGATTTTTATCCAACTTGTTCGAGTCGGAGGGTTCACACGAGGGTACAACGTTAGAGGAGGACATGTGTGGATGTGCGGATTTTAGAGATTGATCCACAAGGCCGCAGATTAAATAAGAGAACACGGCCGATATCGTCGCAAGATACGAACCCCAGAATGCGCTTGGAATTAATTTCCAGGATATAGAGGATGGAGCAAGAACTCAGCATCCGATCGCAACTGCTTGCGTGCGTATAATCAGGCCGGTCGCACTCCTGACGTAAGGGGGACGATCGGTGGTGTACTGTGCGAGGGCTCTTGGGCTTAGTATCGCAAATGTCAATATTGACGCATTGGTGACGGTGTGCACGTACTCTGATCGCCACTTTGTCCACCTGTGGCCGTGGCCAGCTCCAGCCTAGAAGATTAAAGAGAAGAATCTTGTTGACGCACGTTGGGCATCAGTGCATCAGTACGCCCGAGGCATACTCCGCGATAGTCGATAGCTTTTGTCAGACACCAAGGTAACTACTAATCCACACATGTTATGCAACTAAGTTACTACGTCTGTCCGCGGTGAAAAACAGCTCGGACACACCGGAGATGAGCTGAGTTGCAGGCCCAGCTCGACACTGAAGTGAGGCATCCTATCTCGCCTTGGGGCAAAATTTCCTGGCGGTGCATCAAGGGAACTGTAGAATTCTCCCGGATGGCGAAAACGTCTGATGGCAAAAGGTAACAGTCACTGCGGAAACGAGATTATTTTCCCATGCAGTTTAGGGTATGATTACATAGTGTAAACACAGTGTAATCAGACCCTGGGAAATTGAGCATAATCATACCTTCCTGAGTCCAAAAAGAAACAGTTTCCGCACCATAAAAACAGTCTGATTAGGTTTGCTAGTCACACTTGATTTATGGCTGGTTTATGGCCTCACAAGATAAGCAGAACCCGATTTGGGTGTGATTTATGTGTGCTTTGCGTTCGCTCAACGTTGGGTTCCAGTGATAAATCGATGTCATTAGACTGCTCAGAAAACAATAAATTACAGATTAATTAATATTAATTGTCGTACACTTTATATCTATATATCCTCCCTCGCCTCGTTCCGGGTCCACCTCTGCCTCCCCTGGGGGCGAGGGCATATGGACACGACCCAGCTGGGGGTGAGCATACCCGCATCGTCAGTCGTGACGGCAACAAGCGCCTGGAAGTACGGGTGGCCAGCGATGAGGAGCGCACCGCGTGTGCCAGACGTGACGTTGTCAGGCACAAATGGCATCGGGACATGTGCGTGCAGCGAGAGCACATGCATGGCGGCGTCCCACATGTAGAAGAGCACCTCACAGGGCGTGGCCAACGCTGATTGCGAAGGGGATGCATGATGCAGCTGAGATTGTCACCATGGTGGTGGTGGGGTTGAGCAGCAGGAAGGGACGTACACAATAAGACACCATGCCATGAGCACATTGCACTGCATCTTGGAAAATAAGACCCTGCCAAGTGGGATGCAGTGACCATGATTCCTGTGGTTGCTGTGGAACATGAGCACGTACTGTCGCCGAAAACTGGAAATGCCGTTGGCTTCCATCTACCAGAGAGGGGAGAACCCTAATCCATGACGTACCCCCTCGTCTGACTGCACAAGTCACTAGTACTCTGCCAGCGTCTCGTTAATGCTCAGGATGGGCCGCTGGAGCAACAAGTACGCCTTTTATCTTGATGACGTCTGGCGTCGTGAGTTCGAGGTCGGTGTATGGAATGGAAAAGTCGGACGGGGTCAGGATGTCTGACCATCAATGAGAGGTGCGGGTCGCACGTGTGGGTCAGGATGGAAAGAGCTGTGAACAGGAGATGCACACACCTCCTTGTGTACCTGCAGGAAATGCGCCAGGGCACGCTGGGTACGAGGACACTGGCTGGTGTAGCCCAAGGATGGCGGGGGCGGCCAAGGCTGGGACAGTGGGTGCTTGAGGCAGTACCGGGCCAAGCGCGAGTGTTGGCAAGGTATCAAATAGTGCATTTATGGACTGCGTGGGAGGCGCGCAAAGGGGAAGGACCTTTGCATGGTAGGGTCCAGCGAGAACAGCACACCGTCGATCATCTAGTTCTCGCAGTATTAGATCAGCGCAGGCACGGGAGAGAAGGGGTACTCACCGTGCGGCGGAACGGTGTCGAACAAGACACTGCCCATAGACATCTCAAAACCTGCTAAAAGTAGGTAGCTTATATAAGGGTATGTGCATGGCATAAGCCCTTGGCTCATGCTTACTGATCCCTCTGGTAGTATATATAGCCTCTGAATTCAGTGAGACATTGTAGGACATTGAAAGGTTAATACCTATTGAGTATAACTGTCACCGGCTCCCGGACAAAGCCCAGCCTCAGGTCCGGGGTAAGAACGAGAACCGGCTCATGGCACTGAAAGACGGACGGCCTCGGGTGTCAGTCTAGCCCTGTCTAGCCATCCGCAGTCCTGGTACCGGAAGCAAAGCACAGTACAGTCTGGATGGATCCGGAACGCGCCCGGAATACTTACACAGTCTCACACCCGTAGCAGTAGCCTAGCCCCATAGTTCTAGAGGGGCACAGTTATCATATGGGTACTATACAAAGTACTATAAGTAGGGGCCAGTGTCGACCCTAAGTCGGCACTTTGAATCTTCTCTCGTCTCTTGTCTAAACCCCTTAGGCACTCACATCTCCAATAAAACCACCTTCTCCAACTATTCTCTTGTGGGTACGCCTTGGGAAGGCACTGGACGTCCATACCCTTTCACTACTCGGCGCGCTGGCCAACACAAACCCAGCGTTACAGCATTCTCTCTGGCATTACCTCAACAACACGGCCAGTTACCAAAGCAAAGACTACCATCACTATAGGATACGTCTCCTTCGAGAGTATCAACTCTACCATCCCATCTTCTTCACGTCAAGGGACTACACAGGACTCTTCGAGCTCCTATTTGATGCTGACCAGATAGTTGGGAGCTATCGCGTAAACGGTTATAATCCTTCGCACAGGCGAAGGATCTGGCGGTGACAATAACTTTACACCATATCACCTATCTATATAATATAATTCCCACATTAGCGATGATCTTGGAAAGGAATATCTTATTAGCATTATAATCAAAGGGGGTAACATTCTTATTGTATGGTGTCCCCAGATCTGTGAGGCCCTGCAATGCCTTGCAAGAGTTTGTGTCATTACATCTTATTAGAGGGAGACTGTGTAAGGCAATACAAGAATATCCCCTATCTGTTTTGAGTTGGCAACATATCACCTATCCATGCAAAATAATTCCATATTGGTAATGATCTTGGAAAGGAAATATATATTGGCATCATAATCTAAGGGGGTAGGCCTCCCTCTTACATGGAGTCTCCAGATCAGTGAGGTCTTGCAAGGCCTTGCAAGGGCATATGGCATTGCTGCCATTGCAGGTTATTTCAGAAAGTGGAAAGTCAACCTGAGACTAAAGGTTACATAGTCAGATTTCTTGGCTTTAATTAGTAATGATTACATGCCTATATTTTATTTAACCCTACAGGTTAAGATGTAAAACCCAAGTTATAAATCTATGGCTAGATAGCTCAATGGTATGGTAGAGCACCTGGTATATATTTAGAGGGCCTGGGTTCAATCCCTAGTGTGGTCAACTTTTCCTGCAATGACAATGTTATACATTGTGAAGGACATAGCAAAACTGGAAACTCCTAGTAGCCCTGCCTTTCTGGGATTGGCTCTGATGTTAAGTTACTTAATATAACTACTGTAGTACAATTAAAATAAATAAATAAATAAAGAATTTACATTGGAAGTACAGATATATAAAGATAGTTTTTGCATATATACAACTGAAAAGATACCTATTAGTCATCAATATTGCCTCATTATACCAGAAAGCCCAATATCAGCCCTCATTTTCACTTAAGAGATGAGAATCTTATGTACCCCTTACCTCATCATTTTTATCATACAATGTTACTGACTATCTGACAAAGAGTAGGCCTCATGTAAGGAAATAATTTAAGGGTAACACCTTTTAGTTCATACTCTTGTATTAATTTACCATATTAGTGATGATATTACACAGATTCACAATATCAGACTGATATTACAAAGTAATACTGAATTGGCAGAAATCATGCAGTATGTGCAGCCTTTATATACAGTCACCAAAGCCTTATAAAAAGGTCACCAAATCAGCCAAGGCTTATAGGTGAGGTGACCCTTATATGGCTTTATAAGGACTATATATATTTTTAGCAGGTTTCGAGATGGAGTACCTGCGTGCGTCGTGCACACGAAGCTGGCGAGGCCCTTTGAAATTCGTTTAAGGGGCCGTGCTTTGGTTGAGGTGATGCGGTGCACTTTGGTGCCTCCCGGGAGAATGTCGACTCGCTGAATGAGGGCGGCGAGCTCGTCCTCGTCCTCGACGGCATTCCCAGTACCATGCAGATCAGCATTACCTGGTTCAAGGCACTGAAATTTGGCATTGATTGTAGCACGTTGCTGGCGGAGGAAGAGCATCAGGAAAACGGCAAAATGCTGAATGCTTCTTAATGCTTCTTAGTGCTTCTTTATTGCTCTTATTAAGCAGGGTGCCCTTCTTAATAAGCGGATAAGAGGCATTAAGAGGCATTAAGAAGCATTCAGCATTTTGCCGTTTTCCTGATGAGCGCCTTTTGTTGTTTGGAGAGGGAGAGGGAAGCACTCCAGCAGGCACACAGTGGCTGCCTTGAGGTCCTGCATGACATCGTGCGTAGATAGTGCATATGAGTCCGGTGGCGAGGTCTGGGAAGAGCGGCCTGTGTAATCGAGGTCATCTATGGTCTAAAGAGCATATAAGTGTCGAACAAAATAGGAACAAAAACAGAGGACGTACAATTGGACCAGAGTAGACAGGGAACACCCTAAAATGAGGTGGCCTCAGAGCTATGGTGATCTTGAAGTAATTGTGTGACTTTTTCTTTTTGGCCTGCATGACACGGTGAGCATCCATATGCAAGTCGACTTAGCGACTTAGAGAAAAAAAAAAGGTTACGTTCAAGATTTCGGGCTCCAACCCAGAATCCATGTCGGTTTCGAGTTGGATTAAAGAAGAGAACGGACAAAAGAAACTGAGGGCGGATTACGGTGGGATTAGCATCACGGTCATGAATCCGACATGGGATTTAACTTGGAAAATTCGTGAAGTGGGACGGCAGTTCCCGCGATTGGAAAATGACTGGATTACGGTCGGTTTTTTGTTCATATCTAATCCGAGTCTGATTAAGGTGTGATTACAATATATTTTCACGCGCTTTTACATCGGAAAATAAACTCGTTTCCGCAGTGGGTGCGACACCTCGGGGAAGTCTTCGGGGCCAAGGGCCGCAGATCCGGACTTCCTTTTCCGGCAACCACCAGGTCCACCGTCCACACGTCCGCGGCCGCCGGCCGCATAGAAAGTGGTTGGCGGATTAGAATAGGTCATACACTGCTTGTAGCGCCCTGCGCTCCTTACATTTAACCGTAATTATATATCCATACCCCGGCTATCCAACCAGGGATGCCAAAACACCCCGCGCTAGGGGACACCGACCCGCCGATGCCCCCCACGCAAAGTGGACAGCAAGCGGGTCAGCGGGTCACACGTTCAGCACGTTCAGCCTCGGCCGCGGCGGCGGCCAGCTCATCCGAAAAGGCGAACACACCAACAGCCGACCAAGACCATTTGGCCAAGGACGGCAACTGGACAACGCAACAAAAGACACCCCCGCACAAGCCAGCTCCCTGGAGCTCCCACAAGGACTGGAACACGGGAAACCCTGGTCCAAGCATCCCCTACGAGAAATCGCCGCGTTCATACGTGCATTCTCCTCTGGGCGAAGGCTGGACGAAGAAGTCAAAACTTTCCTCTCGGACCTCTCTGAGTTCGCGGAGAGGGCAGAAGAGGAAGAGCGAAAGGAGAAAGAAGCGCTCGCCCTATCCCTGAAAATCAAACTCGTTCGGAAGGCAGTGAGGGCGGAGAACCTCAAGTTCTATGATGTCCCAGCAAACAAATCGACTGCCCGGAGACAGTAGTCAACGAAGTATACAGGACCGTCTCTGACAGTCAAATACAGATCATGGACACTGCTAAATCTTCCAAGGCTCTTGTAGAAAAACTCACGGAGCTGAACCTCTCTGACAGGATCTCTCCTTCCAAGCCACCCCCACCCAATATCCAATTTGGCAGCACTATCCCCTCCTCCCGTTCAAACCCCCCGTCATCTCTTTTCCATCGCCTTTCAGCTGGGACGACGCCGCCTTCCGCCCCGAGACATTCCTGGCCTCTGCCAAGTATGACTTCAGCGGCCGCCAACCAGAGCTGAACAACAAGATTGTGGAAGGCCTCAAAGGACCCTTGACGTTCCAACACCAGTGCCAGTTACTCTCCTGGAACCAGGAGGTTGCCAAAGGAGTCACACTAGCACACTTCCAATCAGCAGCGGAGGTGATAGCCACGCTCGACCGCGGCCTTGACCGCGGCTATTACCCGAACCACAACGAAACCCTCCTGTCGACGCCGGAGTGGGCCAAACTGGCTTGTGCCACAGTTGCTGCTGTGGGCAGAAGCTACGCATGCTCGCACGCCGAGGAGAAAACTGACTTCACCTACGCCGCCCGGATCGGCTGCGAAGACGTCACCCCCGCAGACTTTGACCTGACCTTCGACAGCCTCTTCCACAGGCAACTGAAGCTCTTCAAACCTACGTGGAGGGAGACGATCAAATCGCCAGCGGTGGTCGAAGATGAAACCCGGGAAGTTCTCCAAATGGTGGCGAGGAGCCACGCGGAAGAAGCCCTGGCCACCTGGGAGAGCCTCGAGGTAAGCCGCCTGGCGAACCTCTTGCTTCCCGGCCTCCCGCAACAAGCCCCAGACGCCAACGTGACACAACTGCAAACCCTCGCAAATGAGCTCGGCTACTCACTCACCCCAAAGTCAAGCCCACACCCCCGGGCAGTCGCAGGGCCCACCCAGGCCCTTGTGGCCACCTCACAAACACCCCCAGCCCCGCACGACAATCCGGTCCCTCAACAGGCACAGACATGAACGTCATCGCTGCCGGCTCTGTTTGGCAAACAGGTACAGATTTGACCAAATTCCATGACCAGGTACGATGACGAGGTGATCGAGGCCCAATGCAAAAGGCCATCACGATGTCGGTAACACTTCTAAGGCGCTGCGAAGAAGAAGCGGGGTATCTCGAGCTGGGGAATAGAGGAAGCGAGGGTTGAGTAATAGAGAGAATGCGAAAGAGGAGAGCAACGAGGAGGGCCCTCAACCTAGGTCAGGCGTGAGGCCGTGAGGCACGAAGGAGTTTGAAAAAGGAGGGAGCGATGATTGAGATAGTATTGAGATTGGGGAATCCTCCGCGTTGTTGGAATGAGACTACAAATCTGACAGCTGACACCCTCGTACACACCGCCCTTTACATGCCCGTTGTTCGTGGCGGCAGAACTCGGATGCGTTTCGGGCAGACTTCCTGGCCATCAAGCACGAAGACACTGTATTTTGACTTTGCCAGCACAACTGCACTGCCACGCACCGCGAGTACTTGTATCCTCAATTTCACCTCCCACTTGTAAGGCTGACACGTTAACCTGGTCAACAACAGTTGCCATAGCTGAGGGTCTGCCGAGTATGGTGAACGTCGGAGGGGCCAGGCAATGTCAGGCGCGCCACGTATTATACCAGAACCCGCTTGGGGCCTCGACCTCAGCGCCTCGGCGCTCAGGCACTCAGTGGCGCTCTCAGCCCGCGCGTCAAACGCAACGTGCAACGCAACTACCTCACCGTCCGCCATCTAGCAAAGCGTCCCCATGATGAGCTCTCACAAGTGTGTCCGAGAAAACTTACGGACCACAATGCCAAAATAACTGAGTTTTTTGTTACATAGTCGTACCCAAAAATCTGTCCAGAGTCCGGTCGCCATCCCTCCCAACGTCATCACCCAATGTGTACTCCCCCGTGCCACCGGGACTGACGGCTCCCCGAAAGACTTGCAGATGGGGGAACGTTTGACACACTGCCAGGAAGAGTCCGATGGACTGCGGGATTTATGTATGTCTTCTGTGTGAACCTCTGCGATGGCTGCTGACTGCTGCTGTGTAGGCCAGGCGACTTCCAACAAGCTCACAGACGATGCCCTCCTCGATATATTTGAATTTTATTTGAACGACAACCCTGTGCCATACAAAATCGATCATCTCGATGAATGGCACACACTAGTGCATGTGTGCCGAAGGTGGCGAGATCTCGTGTTTGCATCACCGCGCCGCTTGAACTTGCGACTTCTCTGCAGCAGCGAGAGACCAGTGAGGGAAATGCTGGATATCTGGCCAGCCTTACCCATAGAGATTCACGATCCTTGGATCGGGGCGCAGGACCCGGGGCTAGATAACATCAATGCGGCACTGGAGACTCCCGATCGTGTGCGCAACATCGTCCTCACCGATATCCCTAGTTCAATAGGGAAAGCACTCGCCGCGGCAATGCAGGTTCCATTCCCAGAGCTGACATATCTGCGGCTTTGGTCGGATGATAGATCTACGTCTGTCCTTCCTGCTTCGTTCTTGGGTGGATCCGCCCCACGTCTGCACGGACTTTGGCTGGCGGGCATTTCATTTCCGGCATTACCGAACCTTCTTTCGTCTGCCAGCGACCTTGTTGTCCTTGCAATTCAGCGTGTCCCTCATTCGGGGTACATTTCACCCGAGGGGATGGTCGCCTGCTTGTCCTCTTTGAACAGGCTCATATCACTTGACCTTGGATTCGAATCGCCTCAATCTCGCCCCGGCCAGCCAAGTCCACCTCCGCAGACCCGTGTTGTCCTCCCTGCTCTCACCTACCTTGCCTTTGAGGGCATGACCGATTATTCGGAAGACTTCCTCGCCCGCATTGATACCCCCGTACTCGACAACTTCTCGATGAGATTCTTCCTGGACCTCGTCTTTGACGTCCCACATTTAAAGCAATTCATTGGCCGTGCAACACGTCTCAAGCCGCCCAAGGCAGCCTCGGTGCTGGTTGACTCCCGGTCCATTCGACTTGAGTTGGGGGAGCAACCTGTTCCAGTACTGGAAATCAGGTGCCGCAGGATAGATTGGCAGGTTGATTCAATGGCCCTGGTGTGCGGCCAGCTTTCGCCTTTCTGCCTTCCTATCGAACATCTTAAACTCATCGCGTACGATTCGCCCTCTGAAGATGACATAGAGTCCACCGAATTCCTCGAACTTTTCCGGCCATTTACCGCAGTCCGGAGTCTCCATGTATCCAGCAGTCTTGTGCCGCTCATTGCAGCTGCACTGCAGGTGCTCATTGGGCCAAGGGCCACAGAAGTGTTACCCAACCTCTGTGATATTTTCTTGGGAGGATCTGCGATGCCCGGAACTGTACCGGAAGCCATGCAGCCATTTGTCACCGCACGACAGCTCTCCGGTCAACCCGTAGCTGTACATGATTGGGAAGGGACGGTAGCAGCAGATTGGTGATTCATTGGTGTCGTCAACGTTTCCTACCAGTCACCTTCTCAGCACCTATTTGGTTACAGCTCATTGTTCTCATTTACTTCTCGTTCGCAGCCGTCCATTACTTTTACTACGGACATCACTATGATCCCTATGTTGAAAGAGGAACGACCGGATTGATGACTGCCAATGCAGCTGGGAAGGATCATGAGGATTGTTATTCTATATTTTGAGCGGGTGCCGTCCTTCAGGCATATAAACTGAATTGTCTAGGCCAAAGAGATCCATATTTGAAGCCCGTGAGCTAATTCGGATCACCGACACGATTCCACCCTAAAGCATTCACGCCAAACTCTCCCTCCATCTCTTTCCCCACCAATAACCGATGTATATTGACAAGATCAATGGGTTCGCATCGTTGTGAACTCGTTCTCGAAAAGATTCTGCATAGTCCTGTCATCTATTTATTCTTCGAATGCGAGTATCAGAGGGTCTACTAGCCTCACTTGCACTTAGTGTCGACTTGCGAAATCCGTACAGCGCACAGATACGATGCCAACCCGAATACCACCATACGTTATCCGACCCCAGAGAATCTCCGTTTCCCATCCCTTGGGCACCACTCCAGCAGCTCGCGCATTTCTGTCACGCCAACATGATAGCCATGTGTTCGCATGTGAAAGCTCCGTTCCGCGCGTTTTTTCATGAGGGGTGCGCGACAGCTGTATAGGTCCCCAGAGTACGGAGTATATGCGTTGGACGACTGACGGAAAGTTGAGAGATGAGATCGATGAGATACGGAACACATCTGAAGGAACGCCATAGCGGAGTTGTCTCGCTTGCTGTTGCCTAGCGCTCGTCAGCCTCGTTCGCTAGCGGAACACCTTCGTGTGAACCGAAGCTTGGGCCAGCGTAGTGAGAGTCGATGTGGTCGTCCAAAGCGCTGGCACTTGAAATCGTGGCCGATAATGGTGATGCGTATCGGATATGCACCCATGAGCCTCACGGAAGCGAGCGATGGAGGGAGGATAAGGGCACGAACCTTGCCGACTTTTCGGCCGGTCAAGCCAGACCCATTGCCGGGGAGGCCGCCGACCGGGACGAAGACCAAGCCACTCGCGCGCAGCTCGAAAGCGAGGAGCCGGCAGGCTTGCTGGATGACGAGGACGTTCGGTTGGCTGAGGTGGAGGCACCTTGCCACGCCCGCGACCCGACCCATTCTTTCTGACGCGCATCCGAGGAGCCCCAGCGGTTTGGGGCGCGATTCCGAAGGCGAGGCGGCTGGGCACCGCAATTGTGCACGGTCGAGGCCTTGTGCGAGGCCAACTGGCCTGCACAACGACGACCGACCGAGGCGGAGCGGACTACCTTGGAGAGGGCTGCCACCCGATGTCTTGAGGATGTGCCTCCCTGGGAGGAGACTGTCGAGTCACCAGTGCGCCCAAGGGGCCAAAATTGGGCGCGGGCAATGTCACCGCGCGCTACGAAAATGGCCTCCCCACATCTTGTCAGTTCCGAGGCACTGGGATTAGGAGCGCCCACTCACCTTCTCACACACCGCCACAAGCCACCTAACCTTGATTCCTTTGAGCCCTACGGAGTTGAGAACGAGGAGGAGCGCGCCTCGTCACGGCGGAGAGCAAGTTGCGGCCCTTCGAACCCGAACCGACGCTTTACCAATCACGCGTTAATCACGGCGCACGTGCCTCATGCCCCGCCGCCTGAAATACAGACGTTGGAGCATACAATACGGCATTCATGTCATATTTGATCCAGGCATTTCCCTTGCACTGCCTGACCGCGCAGAAAATGAGTGTCGAAATGGGAGCACGTGAAGTGGAACGCGCGGATCTCGGACATCCGGACCCGGCTAGATTAGATGTTTGCCCTTTTACACAACCAGTAGAGTACATATGGATATGGACATGCGGTATCGTAGATAGTTGCCATCCTTCGTCACTCTTTTGTTCCCGCATGAATCGAGGTCGCTGCTGCACTTGTCTTTCATTTGGGCTTTTCACGCTTTCTACACAAAGAACTAGTCATCGTCATCTTGTACTCAGAATCCCCGGGCCTTATGTGCTCCCTTATTTTTCACTAGCTACCACCACTGAAGTCCGGCAGAGATACAGTATGGACCTGTATGGTGTCCAAGGGCACCGCAAACAAGACTTGGGCAGCAGCTGGACATTTAGATAACCACCAACTGATTCCGGCCCGCCGGCCTGGTAACCAGTTGGCAACCCGCGGCCGCGGGTCATGCAAATTTCATGATGTTTGAACGCGATACAGTCGTCGAGAACATGCGACGCACAAGCGGCAACATGTGGCCTTTTTTTTTTTTTTGAATCTACAAGCGCAACATGTGCACGTCAACGGAGAATTAAGGGAGCAGGTGTCCGCGTAACAATGGTTCTGCTTTAGGGTATTTAGCTTTGGAGAACTCGGAATGGGTTTGCGGGCGATGTTTTTGCCGATATTGCCATGTTGATCCGGTCGGGAACCGTCGGGCATTGCGGGCTGTTTCATGATCCTTCACACTTGAGTCCGCCACCACAAGGCTCTTACGATTGCGCATATCATCAAGGCGCGTCGTCAGGAAGGAAGTGCTTGGGCCTCTTACTGGAATTTGGTGAGTCCATGTCGGCACTGAAGGATGCTTTTAGCGGCGAGCTGTTGTACTCTTGCAGACTCGCACCAAATGGGCAGTTCAGGGGGACGGACGGAGTAGCCAAGCCACGGCCATCCCACGCGATGAGCAGAGTTATGTAAACGAAGCCTGAAACGGGGTGGCGGTGAATTGGCACCGCCCGCACACACCCAAGTACTGTATCATATCATTTCTGTTATATACCGTCACGGCGAGGAGAAGACGGCAGACGAGGTTCTGATCGAGAGTCTGAGCCCCGAAGAGGATGCTCACGAAATGTTGCCCCACTACGACCGACACCTCCGTCCCCGACAATCAGCTGGCACCACTAGCATAGCGACTCCCTTTGACCCCACCTTATCGACGACGACGACTTCGTTTTCCCCCTCTTCCGGCGCAGCTCCTTTTCCCGCCATTGAGTACGTCTCTTGATACCTCTTTTTCTCGTCTCATCTCACCTCTCATCTCACTCACATCTATCGCGATGATATTTTAGAACATCACCTACCGAAACCTCGCTCTCGACCACCTTCTTCCCAACGTCGACCTTCTCGCCCACCCCTGACACCCTCACCTTTACCTCTACTACCTCCACTACCTCCACGTTTGTCCCTTCCCCCTCATCTTCCACCAGTATCACAACACCTTTGTCCTCCTCATCCCCGTCCTCGTCCTCGACTCTTTCTCCATCTTCTACATCCTCCAGCGGGTTTATCCTCACCACTGTTACGACCTCTTTCATTTCCTTCCTTGATGGGAGCCCAACAACGGCAAGTCTCTCTCTTCCTCTGCCCCTGTCCACTTCCATCTCGTTTACGCGCCACACGTCAATGTGCTGCGATCATTGAACGTGGGCGCTCTCCCATCTCCCATCAATCAAAATTTCCTTGTATGATTAACATCTTTTTTGCTGTCGCCTAGATTGTTACCCCTATCGTCACATCTTTACATACGTCCTCTCCATCCCGTGGTTCGTCGCGCACTCCCATAATTGCCGGTTTGGCAGTTGCGGGCACCGTCCTCTTTATCATCGTCCTCGCCACGACCTTCATCCTGCGCCGCCGGAGGCGACGCCGGCGCTACCGTGCACTGTCGCGCAAGAGCCTCCCCTCCCGCGCAGCATTCCTCTCGGGGGAGGAAATGGACCTGCCGTTTCCGATCCCGCCCTTTGTCTCGGCGGATCACGACGACCCATTCTCGAGTCGCAGCTCGCGCCGCGCCAGTAGCGTGGTCAGCCTCGCCGATGCACCGCCCTACCGTGACCCTTATCGTTCCTCACACTCGCGATCATCGTCGCACGCGCAAATGCCCTCGTCGTCCTCGCCCCCGCGCCTGTTGCGCGCGCGCGCGTCCGAATCGGGTTCGATATTCCAGGAGAGCGTCTGGCCCCCGCCTTCTGCCGCATCCAAGCTGATGGACCCGCTCACGCAGAGTGTCGACCTGGGTCGCATCGTCAGCGATATTATGGGGCCGCAGCACGCGAGCACGCACGATGCGCCTGAGGCTGGTCTGTTACTCTCTTCCCCTACTCCCGAGCAAGGGCAGGAGCCGGGGCTACAGACTATCCCCACGCTTGCTCTCGCCCTCGCGAATCCGGACGAGTCGCAACCGGAATTGCGCCCATCTCCGCCGTTGACGCCACCACCTCCATTAACGCCCCCTGCCCGCTGGCTAGATCGCTCCCCAAATTCTTCTCCAAAGGGTTCGCCATTGCGTCGCACGCAACCTATTTAATTACTATCGTTTCATCCCCCTTTTTCTTTGAAGATATTGTGACATTTATAAGATATGGATGGCATCAACACGGACAGAACGACAGAGATATCCCGTTTAGACGATCCTTTTGTTTCCACATACTGTATACCGTCATTGTTATAAACATGCTCCACGAACCCAACGGCGATTCCTTTAATTAATGAGTTACTTGGACTTTGCTCGTAGTGAACGTTCGTCTCCGTCGTGCTGTATTCTCACTGGGCATCTTGGCAGAATGCTATATTGTCTGTCACTGTACGACTGTACCGGTACCGATAGACAACACTCCATGTTTTCAATAATGATGGATCCTACGCCGCACTTGAATGCCGAAGGCACCCTTTCTAGTGCAAGTTCTAGTGTATGCGGCAGGATAAATCTGAGCCAAAGTAAATGGCATCATTTTGGACCGGATCATATCGGGTCATAACAGAACGTGTCAACCATGAAGATGGCAACCATAGGAAGCCATGAAGCAGAACCGAAGGCAAGGCGCACAGCACTTTCATATCTGGAAAAGAGACAGGGATGATGTAAGCTGCCCAATCCGTAATCGCGCAGCTGAAGTAGCTGAAGTAGTACATCAGTAGTGGTACTACAGGAGATACAAGTGTTTAAATACACCAAATGAGCATCCTGTGGCCACTACTAGTACTACAATATTGTTTTGACCCTAGAATATTCGTGCGTACATCCACTGGAATCAACGCAATCATTACTCACTTATATAATTTCCATTCCGGGAACCAAGTTACTGGCGGCTGATGAGCGTGGCAGTACTGGACTGTACGAATTACGAATTCAGATGTATGTGTAATTACAGCCCATTAGAACTGAGAAAGACAAAAAAATATATCAAATTACAAGACAACCATGTCAAATGAGGTCGTCTACGCATGTCCAACGAGTCAGTTCAGAGAATCGGAGGCGTCGCTCACCGTCAGCCCCAATCAGTCACCGCCACCACCGCCCCTGGCGGGCCAAGTACCCGCGAGAACCTTCCGAGGGAACCGAATAGCAAAAAAAAAACCACCATTCGCAACGCAGGGACAGGGTCGTGAACTCGCAGACCTTCCCATGGGCGACGCGGGGTACACGTCCAGGGACGCGCCCGCGGTCCAAGTGCTACATGACTCTGTCCTCGCCCTCGCCCTCAAGCGAGCTGGCAGGGCCGCCCTCTCCGTGCTGGCGCGATGCCGCACGCGCTTCCGCCAACGGCGCGCGGTGCGGTTGTGCTGCTGGGGAGGTACCCTTGCCCGATGAGGGCGTGGAGGGTAATCGCGATGTCACCGTGAGTGCGCGTCCCTTTTCGGGTGCACCGCCGCAAGGGAGTACCTGCCTGCTGCGGTATTGTCGCACATTGGTGTCACCACTAGATGTGGACGGGATGGGTCCGAACACGATACCTCCAGCGGCTGGTATATGGCCGTGCGAAATGACTTCGGTGGTGCTCGCGAGGTCAGCGCGGCGGGCATGCCGGACTTCCTGCTTGGGGTAAGGCTTGCCAACTAGGGCCGCGCGGCGGCTGCTGCGGTACCAGCAAAACCATATGGTGATGAGAATGGCTAGCAGACCACCAATACCGCCGACAATACCGCCGACAATTGGACCAGTTCTGTTGCTGCGACCTCCCGAACTAGTGTGGTCTGCGAGACGGTAGTCATCGTCGGAGTATGAGTATCAATCTCGCCATTGGGTGCGGTCGAGCTGAAATAATGTTCAACAGGAGGAATGACAGTCATGAAGTACATTTGCACAAACGGAGGTTTGGTAGACCCGTACTCTCGCGAACCGTGACGCGTTGAGGCCTATAAGTACTAGTAGACTTTCTGGTGGTGCGTCCAGGGCTATTCGTGCCCGTGAAGGTTGTAGGGCTATCTGTGCCCGTGACCGTTGTACGGATATCCTGGGCAGGAGTATCATGATGTCCAATTTGCGAGGCTGGAGAGGTGGAGATCGCGGTAAGGAGAGATTGTTGAGCACTGATGGAGAACAAGAGATAGAAAAGGTGCCAACTACAGACAGGGGATGAGTGACTGAACTGAAATTGGCAAAGGAGCAACCGTTGCAGGTGCAATCATGGTTGACAAACAACCCGAAGAAGGAAAGAGGCAACGAGAGGACGGCGAAAGGGGGAGAAATAGGCGAGATGCGCGAGAAGGTGTTAAACGGAGGATGAATACCACCGAATGGGTGTCACTGTAGTGAGAAGGGACGGAAATGGAGGGCAACGCAAAAACTCCGGACTTGGAGCGGCGAAGTGATGTCCAACCGAGAGAGAGGACTGTATGCAACAGACACAACCCCCTTATCGAGATAGAAGGGAAGAACAAACTCACTTCCAGACTGCCGCTTGTTTAGCTCCATCAAATGTTTGCTCAAGGAAATGGGTGAAGCCGTCTGGTGGCACCTCCCTCTAATACACAGCGCACCCGGGCGCAATCACCTGTCACCCAAAGTTAGTAATCCCGCTATACATCGAGGACCCTACCTCACCTTCTTTCCCATCCCCTGTCTCTACCCAAATTTCTCTAAGGGAACAGACCGTGAGGCCGGTGAGCGGAGGTGTATTCTGCTCACGTGCCCTTATCTAATACGCGTCCGTCATTTCAGGTTCGGTCCCGCGCCTTACCGGCCTACCCGTCGCCTTTATTGATCACCCGTATTACCTCTCGCTCCTGCCTCAGGGCAACTGTCAACCCCAATATATCCTCATCGCCACCCCCTCTCATTTCCGTAGAAGTAATTCTGTCCACTACTCCAATGTCTACAATCTTGGTTAACTCCAAGGTTAACTCACTCCGGCTCTGGGCTTGCTTATCGGTCTTTCACGCGCTCTGATAGCGATATCGCTACAACAGTGGGCACGCCGAGACGCGAAGGTCACCCTAGGGCGCTACAGTCTACCCGAGGAAGCACGGGTACGTACTTTTTTCGCTGCCGTCGAGAGAATGAACTTTTCGTCGAAGCACTCTAGGCTGTTCTAGTGCATATTTTAGTCTTCCTCTTCTTTGCAGGCTTTCTCGTATTCGTGCTGGGGTTTACTAACACCATCTTCGCCATCGCGTGCTGCTGGATCGGACTTTTCAAATGTTCCGACCGGACGGTCCATTCTATGCACCGCTTTCCGACTTGGCAGCCCTGGTTTATGCTGGCATATTTCGGGCGCTGTTCCACCCAAGAGCTATCTCCGGAGATCGACGGCCACTTGTCAATGCAGCCACTCGACGCTGTGAACGATGGTCACGACGTGGAGCAGTTCTTCGAGATCCTTGGTTTATGTGACTCGAAATTGGTCCACGATCTTCAATCCAGTTTTTCGATACCATGGGTCGGAAGAGGCTCAGAGGGATGTTAGAAAGCTTTTGGAAGCGTGCATTTTAACCCAGTGTGGGGAGCTCCGATGCAGTCAGAGGACGACGGGATTTTCACCTGCGTCAAAGTTATCAACGCGGCGCGCCTTTCTTCTGAGGACCTGGGTAATCCTTTGAAATCGGGCATTCCCTGAAATGTCTAAATGACGAACCAGTTGCGCAAAGCATGGTCTCCGGGATCATTTTGGATGTCCAAGAACACGATGGCCGTTGGCTTGTTCGAACATTCGTCCCTCTCGGGGGGGAAATGGACTTGCCATTTCTGTTCATCCCGCCATTTGTCCCTGCGAATCACGAAGACCCGTTCTTGAGTCACGGAAAGATCATGCTCGAACGCAACGGCGATTCCTTTAATGATTTACGCGGGCTTTACTCGTATTCACTTTCATCTCCTCGTGCTGTATTCTCACCGGGCATCCTGGCAGAATGCTACATTGTCTGTCATTGTAGGACTGTACACCGATGGACAATACTCCAGTTTTCTGTGATGATCCTGTGCCGCACTTGAATGCCAGAGGCACGCTTTCTGCATGTGACAGGATAAATCTGAGCCAAAGCAAATGTTATCATTATCATTTCGATCCAGCGAATCACATCGAGTCATAACAGAACGTGTGAACCCTGAAGGTGGCAACCATGGGAAGCTATGAAGTACGAAACGGAACCAAGTCAATGGCAAGGCGCAATGCGCCTTTATACGATACGAGTCATGAATAGTGGAGTGGAGGACAGAGACACCTATTGGAGGAGCATAGCGATGGGATGACCAACCCTAGTCAAAATGCTACACAGGATTGTCTCTGATCATTCCTGGCCAGGGCGCTCGATGCTACATTACTGGGGGTTCCTGCCAGCAGCTCAACACACCGATTTGTACGAATTACGAATCCAGATAGGACTATTTGTGATGACACCCGATTCCATTGGAACCAAGAAATTTTTTTAGAAGACCATCGTGTCAAACGACCCTATTTGACTCAAATGGGGTCGTCTACTAGTACGCATGTCCAACGAGTCAGTTCAGGGCATTGGGGGCGTTACAGACCATCAGCCCCATCAACCCACGCCACCGCCGTCCCATCGCGGCCAATCACATCCCCGCGAGAACCCTCCAAGGAACCGAATAGTAAAAATGACTTATTATTCCCGCGACAGACCATTCGCAGCGGAGGAACAGGGTCGTAAACTCGCAGAACTTCCCATGGGGTTCACATCCAGGGACGGGCCCGTGGTCCGAGTACTACATGGCACTGCTCCCGCCCCCGTCCCCAAGCGAGCTGGCGTGGCCACCCTCTCCGTGCTGGCGCGATGCCACACGCCCTTCGGCGAACGGCGCCTGGGGCGGCGGCGCTGCTGGGCAGGTACCCCTTCCCGACGAGGGCGTGGGGGGTAATCCCGATGTCGCCGGGGCTGCGCGCCCCTCTTCGAGTGCACCGCCGCCAAGGGGCACCGGGCTACTGGGGTATTGTCGCACGTTGCTATCACCACTAGGTATGGGTCCGGGGACGACCCCTCCCGCAGCTGGTATATGGCCGCGCGAAATGACCTCGGTGGTGATCGCGGGGCCAGTGCGGCGGGCATGCCGCACTTCCTGGTTGGTGTAGGGGTTGGCAGCTAGGGCTGCGCGGCGGCGGCTGCGGTACCAGCAAAACCAAATGGTGATGAGGATGGCTAGCAGACCACCAATACCGCCGACAATACCGCCGACAATTGGACCAGTTCTGTTGCTGCGACCTCCCGAACTAGGTGCGGTCTGCGGGACGGCAGTCACTGACATCGTCGGAGTGTTAGCAACAATCTCGCTGGTGGGTGCCGTCGGTCTGAAAAAAAGGTTCAACAAGAGGGATAGCAGCAGTCGGGAAGTATAATTGTACAAACATAAGTGTTGATGTACCCACAGAATTCGTATTCGTGCGGGCCGTGACGACTGGAGGCCTATAAGTAGTCGCTGGGGTGGTGGGGGCTGCAGGTCCGGGGGTATCCGTACCCGTGACGGCTGTAAAGCTCCCCGTTCCTGTGAAGATTGTAGGGCTATCAGTACCCGTGAAGGGTATAGGGATATCTTCGGTTGGGGATCCAATTTGCGAGGCTAGAGAGGTATAGATCGCGGTGAGGAAAGCTTGTTGAGCACTGATGGAGCACAAGATATAGAAAAGGTGCCAACTACAGACAGGAAATGAGTGACTGAAATTAGCACAGGAGCAACCGTTGCGGGTGCAAACGTGGTTGAATAGCACCGCATCGGTGCCATTCTAGTGAGAAGGGGTGGAAATGGGAGGCAAGGCAAAAATCCCAACTCGGAGAGGTGAGGAGATGTCTCTGTATGCACCAGCCATAGCCCCCCTTATCGAGATAGAAGGAAAGAAAAAAACTCACTGCCAGACTGCCGCTTGTTTAGCTCCATCAGATGTTTGGTAAGTGGGTGAGGCCGTCCTCCCCTTTAATACACAGTGCACCCGGGCGCAATCTCCTGTCACCTCAAGTTAGTAATCCAGCTACATCGAGGACACTCCACCCCATCTTCTTTCCCATCCCCCATGTCTCTGCCCAAATCTCTCTACGAGACTATCGACATTGGAGGGGAGCAGACCGTGCCTGTCTCACTGGGGGGTGAGCCTACCAAGACAGTTATTACCGCTCACGTGCCCTTATCTAATCCCACGGCGTCATCAGGTTCGCACGCTCAACCTGCACCTGCAAAAGACCAAACATGCCAGTCCTCGACAGCTCCAACATACTCTTCGCTATGTATCTAAAGATTGCAGAGGGACAAGACCGGAGGAGAACCGAATCCTTGAAAGCAGACACCGATCAAATCCTCGTCTTTGTGAGTCCTTGCGTAGGCTATCCCCATACCACACCAGCGATCAACTCGGAAGCCATAGTGTGGTCTGTTCTCCGCCACAGTTGCCGCATTGGTCGTGGTCTCGATGCAGGACCTCCGGCCCAGCAACCAGGAGCTCGCAACGTTGATCACCGCATATTACCTCTCGCTCCTACCTCAGGCAATCGCTAACCCCAATATATCAACATCGCTACCCCCTCTCGATTCCATTGAAGTAATTCCATCCAGTGCACCAAAGTCTGCCATATTAGTCAACTCGCTCTGGCTCTTGAGCTTGCTTATCAGTCTTTCATGCGCTCTGATAGCAATATCTCTCCAACAGTGGGCACGTCGAGACGCGAAGGTCACCCCAGGACACTATAGTCTACAGGAGCAAGCACGAATGCGCGCATTTTTCGCTGGCGGAATCGAGAGGATGAACTTCTCCTTTTTTGTCGAAGCACTCCCTGTTCTAGTGCATATTTCACTCTTCCTCTTCTTTGCGGGCTTTCTCGTATTCGTGCTGGGGTTCAATAACACCGTCTTCGCCATCGCGTGCTGCTGGATCGGACTTTTCATTGCTGCATATGCTTACATCACATTCCTCCCAATGTTCCGACCGGACAGTCCATTCTATACACCGCTCTCGGACTCGGCAGCCCTGATTTATGCTGGCACATCGCGGGCATTCTTCCACGCCCTGTCATCGATGACGGCGTTTGGCCGTGTTAGCCAGGCTACACGGGAGCGCTTTCACCTCTCGAAGGACCGTTATCACGATTGGTTCTTACGGGGTATGATGAGTTTTGCCGAGGAAAAGGTGCAAGAACTATCTCCGGAGATCGACGGCTATGTGTTGAAGCAGACACTCGACGCTGTGAACGATGACCACGATGTGGAGCAGATCTTTGAGGGGATTCTTGGTTTATCTGACTCAAAAGCGGACCACGATCCTCAATCCACTTTCGATACCATGGGTCGCAAGAAACTCTCAGGGATACTAGAAGGCTTTTGGAAGCGTGCATTGTCCTCCAGTGTGGGCTCCGATGCAGTCAGAGAACGACGGATTGTCACCTGCGTCAAAGTTATCAATGCAGTGCGCCTTTCATCTGAGGACCTCGGTGGACTCTTGCAATCCGTTGAAATCGGACATTCCCTGAAGAGCTTAAATACCGGAAGTCTTGAGCCACTCGCGCAAATCTTGGTCTCTGGGATCATTTCGAACGTCCAAGAACGCGATGACCGTTGGTTTGCACTTGCAATGGACCAATTAGGCGTTCCGAGGGACGTCATTAGAACACATGTCGCACATGGCGATAGCATGCTGCTTGCCAACCTGATCACCATTATTCGCCAGCTCTTTCACACTCTTCTACAAGGTGATCTGGATTTGATGATGCCGGACCCTTTTCGACTTCTTCTATCGGCCACCAAGCTTGACATCCAAGATACCCTACCTGAACTGCAGCGCGATTTCTGTGCCCTGTGGAACGAAATCATTCTGCAGGGGCGGAACGGTGGCCCGCACGTTGGTCTTCTGAATGAGATCCTTGTTGAGATCCAGCATCTCTACATCGCTCTACACTACATCGATGGCACCCCAACTGATTTCTTCGCATCCACAACTGGTCATGACGACATTCGACACCTGGCCTCGTATCCCTCATGCAACGTGGCAGACCACCACTCTAACATGTTTTCCCACACTCACGAGGTGGCCAGCTGCCTGACAGACAGGGCCGGTCACGCATTCACCACCACTCCTCCCGTTCCTGAAATCGTTCTGGCGACTGCTGCACTTCACGTGCCTTCCATCCCGTCAAGGGACCCGGATCGTTCCTCAGGGGGGCCGTCATCTGGTGATGACCCCGATGTACCACAGCACATTGCCCTTCCCGTGACGACACCCAACTGTGCCCCTTCCGAAAGCCGCGACCTCGGATCTCTATCCTCTGCCCAGACAGATACTCACTCGCAAACGAATTCTTCACGGACAGCTGCAATTTCCTCCCCTGACACGTCCACGGGCATGGGGACTTTTGTGACACATGACGACAACCCGGATTTGCGCCGTACTCCTCACACAGGGTTAATCCATGAGCCTCAGCCTCGGATGGCCACAGCCACTCTGCAACCTCCAAATCCTGCTTCATCGGAGAACCCCACATAGCCCCTCTGACCCAACGTTTACAAGTGGCAGTCGTCAGGTGCTGCCATGCCATCACGGGAACGTTTATTTCTCCTGGTTTTGTGTCTTTTGTTCCTTTCCTATTTCTTTTTTGCGATGGTCCGGCATTCCTCTACGCGGCGCCGGTTCCGTTATGATGGGTGTAGGCGCCACCGAGCAAACCGCCCACATTCCGTCATGTCATATGGCCCTCCCCTCGATCGGTCGAGCATGTAAAAATAGCATGTATATTTTCTAGTGCTTCATCCGTTCATCCGCTATGTTACTTTGTTGATTCTTGAACTCGTGGGCGTCATGATCGTCGTCGTACAAGACCAAAAACGCAATGCGTTCGATCCTCGCGCAACGTCAAACTTGCGCGCGTGCGCGGATTGCAAGGCAACCATTGGCACTGATGGGCGTGCAATTAGACTTGCGCACGTGGCGCTCCTCAAGGCCATTGACAACGACAATCGAGGCCAGAAGAAACTCGCTTGCTTCTTTCCTAAGTCGAGGTGTGACCGTCTCCTATGTGTTCGGACGTATTCACATCCACGCGCCGTAATGTGATATGTATTATACTACTACCACCCGTAACAATCTCATTCTCAGGGCATCGAGGCCCTACATCAGATTCAATTATCTGTCTCCAAGTCATTTCCAGAAACGGCGCCCATGGACGACGACCTAGCCAGGTCTCCTAGTTACCAAGTATTAATCGTGCGCCGCACGCTTTCCTCATGGTGGTGAGACAAAAAAAGATCTGAGCCAACGCAAGGGGGCAGTTCATTCCATTTCGTAGAGGCATAACAGAACAGGTCAGCACCGCAAGTGGCGAGGTTGGAAGGAAGCAAAAACACAAAAAAAGCGGTTTTGAATGCGTAGATAACCAAAGACACTACGTGCGAATTAGAACGCGATTGCATGATTACGCGCGATTTAGAAAGATGAAGAAAAAAATAAAGATCATGAGACGCGTGTTCAAGGGAGTTTCGCTCAGCAAGTTGTCCAGGGTCATCTATGCAATGTCCAACAGGGTCAGTTCAGGAGCATCAATACGTAACTCGTTATCATGTGATCATCACCACTACTGCCACTTCCCCCCCTCGGCGGCCAAATTCAACTCCTAAACGAGAACCCCGTGAGAATCAAAGAGAAAAAGAAATGACATCTCTCCCCGCCATCACTAATCCGCAGGAATCGAGTCGTAACTTGGTGGGACCTCATTTGGGGCGCTCGGAGGCACTGGTGCAGCGATGCGGCCGCCGTCCGAGTGTTGCACAACATCACCCTCGCCCTCGATTGCGCTCGCAAGCCCAAGGCCACCCTCTCCGCGTTGACGAAGTGCTTCACGCTCCTTGCTCGATAGCGGGCGGTATGGTTGCGCTGTCGGGAAGGCCGGGCCGAAACCAGCGCTACCGTGGGAACTGCTGCGGCCATGGCTCGAAGCAGGGTGGGGCTCACCCTCGCTCGATGTAGGCGCATAGTGGGATCCCGATGTCGCCGTGGGTGCGCGTCCTCCTTCGAACACGTTGGCACCGAGGAGTGCCTGGCTGTCACGGTATTGTCGCATGCTGCCGCCGTTACTATTAAATGTGGGCGAGGTGGGTGTGGACACGGGACGTCCTCCCGCGCCGGGCTCAAACTGATACGGTGTGACCTCCGCTCCCGCAAGGTCAGTATGACCGACGTGCTGGACTACACGGTCAGGGTCAAAGTTGCCATCAAAGTCTTGACGGCGGCGATTTCGGCGCCAGCAAAAGAGACCAATGATGAGGAGGGCAAGTAGACCAGCGACACCGCCAGCAACACCACCGATGATTGCACCAGTATTGCTGCTGCCACCTCCAGAACTAGGTGGGCTGGTGGGCACGATGATAATAGTCGAACGGATGGTGCTGGTCACTACCTGGCCATCGGGTTGGGTTGATCTGAAAAAGAAAAGAAAAGAAAGTCAACAACAGGGACAGCACGCATCGAGCGTTGCTGCGTACACTTGTACAGAAGTAAATACAGAAGTCTCAGAGGTCGAAGGAATTGAGGCACCCGATGACAGGCCGGGAAAATTGGAAGTGATAGTGGTGATGCCGGGTTCAGTCGTGGGCGAAGTTCCGGGCTGCTGGAGTGAGGTATTCCCTGTCTGCGGGGTCTGCGGAGTTGTCGAGGTGGGCTGCTGTTGGGGAGTAGTCTGAACGGGGGTAGAGGTAGGCGACGGTGGAGTTGAAGTCGAAGCCGGAGGCTGGACCGTCGTCGGAGGTTGAGTAGCGCTCTGTGTGGTCGGTGGTGCCGGTGACGCTAAAAACAGGGGTGGAAAGGTACGGTCAGCGATCGGTCAAGGAAACTAACAGATGGAGGACCAGAAATAGGAGAAGAGGACTGCGGGGGGTTCGAGACAGATACAGGGGGTGAAGAAGAGACGGGTGCTACGGGCGATGACGAGGGGAAGGGGTTGAGATGAAAGTAAGCGAGAAAAGTTGGTGGGAAGATGATGGAGCACCTGTAACTGGCGCCGAGGGCGCTGAAGGCTGCGCTACGGTTTGGGTAGGAGCAGCCGTAGACATCTGCAGAAAATAGGAGGGAAGGAGAAAAGGGAAGGAAACGAGGATGAGATGGGCAAGCTGCGCAAAAAGATGTCAAACAAAGGGGGACTAGCACCACGGGGGATGTGACAGTGATGCCCCCAAAGGCGGGCGTTTGGGTGGAAAAGGGAAGGAGGATGTGGGACGGGGCGAGGGCGAGGCAAAAATACCCCCAAGGAGGAGGTGGAGTTACGTCGAGGGAAAGAGGAATTTGGGGGGACGTGCGCAAGGGGATTACCAAGAAAAGGGAGATAAAGCCACTCACTGTCACCGGCAGACTGCCGTTTGTTGAGCGCCATTGGAATTGGAATTGTTGGAACTGCAGCCAGAGGTGTGGAACGGGTCGTGCGTGGCGTGGGTGGTCCAAGGAATCGGAGCGGAGACTTGCCTGTCATGTCAACGCCCCTTTCACTCACGTGCTGGCCAAGCCCACTCTCCTCCCGCTCCCTCTCCCCTCCTCCCATCCTGCCCACCACACAGCGATGACCTGCCCGTGGTCTCCCCGCCCTCACCTCTGCCTATCTGCGAAATCGTGAGCACGCGAGCGATGCCTCGAGGGCCGTGGGGAAACTAGCTGTTTAGTCAGCCAACGCGTGACCTGATCGGATCGTCCTTGCGCGCCCATTTTACTCCCGCGTCTGATGCCGCATCCTCGGCATACCCGGCATCCCCATTAAGGCTAATAGGGCGCTGCCGGACCGTCCTCGGCCTCTCCCGACGGCAACTCGCCCCCGCCCTCGTCTTCGCGTCGTCGCGAATGCGGCTTACTTCTGACCAGTGTTGTGTTCAATGCTCACTGGTCCAGCGATGCATTGGCCCCAACTCTCTCCCATCCCAACGGAGGCAGCCACCAGTGGCGCGCCGAGAATCGTTCCTAGCGACCTAAACATTTCACCAACGGACTAGTCCATACACCGCACAAGCCACAAGCATAGCCTCACGGTCGCCCATCAATTCTTGTTGAAATCTGATCGGCGGCGGCCACCCTGCCATTGGCCCGCCCCCATCCTTGTTGTCGTAACTTTTGAAAATGACGGAATGCTTTTCGTCCCCAATCCACGCTCCGCCGCAGCTATGACCTCAGCCTATTGTACCCGAGCACATCGCGCTGCATGGTGGACAAAGACAAATCGATGGTAACATGCGTGTGGCGTGATAACGCTTTTGGTCCCGCGCCAGATTATTTTCCCTCTCAGGGTTACAGGGCTATCTCCACACTCTCACAGCCATGCGGGGCCCGCCAAACGGGTCTGCTGCTCCGTGAAATGCGCAATCATACCTACTATGGCTCACTGATGTCGGTCAGTCGGCCGAATCGGCGCTTATTCAAAAGTATACTCCCTGACAATGCGGCGCGAGCTTCCCGAAGAACAATAGAAGACCATAACGATGCCGAACGGCCCTGTGTAGGTAAGGTTTACTGTAGTGTTATCAATTCCCGGACATGTGCTGTATCGTGTATTCAGGCCTCAGCCAACAACCTACATTAACTCGCGGAGATGATGCACGATGCATGACTGCTAGCCGACAGTCTCGCGTAGATCCTTCTCGGCATGGGTCTCGAAAGCGAAAGCGAAATATGCTGGCTTCATTCGGGCAGTCATACGCTGGGTCACGTCCCCTCATCCCGCCTACATTCTTCACTAAAGCGAGCGAGAGAAGCGCGAAACAAACACATAACATAGTTCGAAGTTACGTTCCATATTTAGGAGTCTTGAAGCTGATGCTTGATGGACCAAAGGCGAACTCAATTCATTATCCTTTACTGTATCGCGAAAAGGAATGACTGAAGAGTAAAGATCAGATCAGCCACATTCGAACCCCTTCCTGTCTGTTGCAAATCCCCATGGATACATGGGAAAAACAAGTACGGCCAAGATCTTGGCCAGTTGTGTGAGAGACATTGGTGTGAGAGGCGGAAGAGGCCGCCCACGGCGTAGACAGTCTAATGCCGGTGTAAGCAGCTCCCCATGGCACATTAGCACTCTCCATGGGGTACCGTACACTCCCGTGAGGACGAGGAACTTCCGAGTGGCCATGCCAGCGCTGACATGCGGCTTAACCCATGAAAAGAGTCCGTCGACGTCGACACGTGCGCCAATACTTCCATTCACGACACCGTGACAGGACTCCTGCCTGCAGGCTCACACGAAAGCTTCTCTGCAATCCTCAACCCTCTGACGTACATCTCCTTGCTATTGCCAGCTAGTTCTGCAGCAAGCCCTTGGTCGGGGGTGTTCATGGATGCGGACGATGTTATTCAGTATCTCGCCCGATGGTGGCCGTTGTTCTACAACAGAGCGTTTTGCCACATGAAGGGTGCTACGGGTGGACGCTGTTCGAGATCGAGGATTTGCAGTGGATTTGCGTGCAAGCGCGCGCTTTCGTAAAGGCAACAGGCACAAATTTGTCCCTGGCAGTAGCCGCAAAGGGAAGAGAAGGGAAGGCTATTCGCCACAGCTCAGTGCCTAATGGATGGCAATCTCGCTGCATAGCCATAGCCAATCCACCCCTGTGCACGCGATTTTGTCGTATCAAGCAAAAGGGCAGTGCTGAGAACTCCACGCAAGGCCAGGAGGGGAGGGAATCACGGAATGTCCATGTCCGACCCAACCCACGGCACCTCCGACTCGGATTCGCACTCCTCCCCCCAGCGGACAATGGGAGAAGCACTAACCCCCCGAGAGTGTGAGGAGCCGTCCGCTCGCTCCGCTGGAATTGCCAGTGGAATGAGAAAGAGAACAGGACCTGTGAAGACAAGTGCGAAGGTGGAGGTGTGAAGATGAGGAAATGAGGAAAGTATTTTGCTTTTACAGAAGGGGCCGGGCGCAACACTGGCGCTGGCGCACGCCGATGACAGGGCTTGATTATTTTTTTACAGAAGGAACACAATTACCAAATACCAGTGTGTGTCGGACTCTTAAAATTGCCAGCCACAGCTTTCTTTCTGATGCCAAGTCGCGGACGGACTACTGTAAATGGCTCAAATCAACCATTCCCCAACGGTCTCAACACCCTCCTTTGTCATATGTGTCATAGAGACACCCATAGGAGCAAATGGACCCTGCTGATGGACGTAGGCTACACTGCATGCCGGATTCTAGCAGGGTCAGGTCACAGGGGACGCGTCATCTTCACGGGAGTGTATGAAAGCGAAATTTAATCCAGATTGCCTTACCCTCGATACTGGCATCGATTCTTAAATGGACGCGCCAAGGATTTTTCTACGGATCTACGATTTTTGCGACACGCGCAATGATGATGACAATGATGATGAAGGAGAACTTTTACCGTGCAATGCTGGCAGCCGGGCCCCATCGTCGTAGCGGGAGCCCCGTGAAATCGTAGAAGAACCCCTTTTTCAGATCTCCCCTGGACCCCTCCCTCCACTGGCACCTCTACATAGTCCATTCGTCTGTCTGGACTCTGGACGTTTGTTCGACCCAGACCATGTACGGTTGACTGCGTGGCATTCTTGCTGACTCGGCCACCAAAACTGTTCGACATATTTACGACCTTTCCGCAGCGTGAACAGTGGATTTCTGGAGAAGTGCACGATATGCGCTGTTGTATCGCTGAACTCTTGGACTTTCGAGGTGATATTATGAGGGCGAGCTTCTCGGTATTCCAAGCAGCATACTGGTATTACTCTCCGGCTTCCAGAGTTCATGGGCTTAGAGAGAGATGACCGGCTTACACTTGTCCGGCTCGTATACAGGGGCATCATGAAACGCGCATTCGAAGGGCTCTCGATAGCGAAGGGCTCTCGATAGACAATCTCTGCAGCCTGCTTCCCTGGAGGCGCTGGGCCTGGGGTGCCTCCTGTGGCAAGTCAGAATACCCAGCATTCAAGAGTTTCCTCTCGTTCTTCTAACGCACAGCGAAGGTGGATTTTTATCTCCACAGACCGGGTCTGGAGCCCGTCACCCATGTCTGTCTGTCGGGGCACGAACGCTTACCGTGACTGACACGAGGGGGCGAAGCGAGCAGGGACGTGCGTGTACAGTACCGTACAGTACTGTATAGGGGCGAGGCGATTCGCGAAATGTGCCTGGATCGAGGGCGGACGGGCGCCCCTTGTTCTCGCGTCGTTTGCAAGGGCCACCGCGCCCGGAAGGGAGTTTCTGAATCCCCGGCAAATGCAAACCCAAACTCGGACAGTTCCGTTCATTGGTGAGAGTACAGTGGATTCGCACCGATCTGTTTCAATCAACTTCGCGCCAAGCAAGGCCGTCAAATACGACGGGTCTACTGTGTGCTAGGGTGCGTTCTGCCCTGAGGTCCCCTCCGTGTCTGCAGCTACAGTACAAGCATCAAGGAACCGGTTGGCATTCAATTCATTGATCCTTGTCCTTGTTGGTGAATTTTTCTTTTCTTTTACATTTCCAATCCTCGGTCGTGTCTCGCCGCGAAATCGAGAGGGGCATCAATCGTGTGTCTTCCTTTTTCACTCTCTCACAACCATCGTTTGCTGTGCTGCCGCCAAAAGACCAGGTGGTGTCTCTTGTTTGCTATCCCGCTTCTGCTGGGTGCTACGATCGTTTTTCCGCGATCACAGGATCAAACATTAATGAGCCCAAACGTGGATGGGTCGCCACTAACTGCGAGCACATCATTTCTGGGGCTTGCTTACAGCGAGATCCAAAATGGATGACCTTTGTTTATTATACGTACCTTGCGGGCTTCCAAGATTTGACAGCTGAGTTCATAGTTAAGTAGTAGAGAAATTATTAGCGCATATGTTGTCATACAAAATTCGAGGTTATCCAACAGTTATCACTGTTCCTCCTGCAAATTTTGAGTTATTGTCTAGTTATCCTGTTTCGTGCCGTCCACCCGGCTTTCATGGCTTCATTTCCTTGTGACTTCATTCCCCTTTGGGGCAACTCCGTTGGCCGAAATTCTCACGTTTTTTTGCGGTTCACTAACGTTCAGAACGCGCGTCTCGACCTGCTCACTGCCACGATGACACCCGGACGCTCCCCCTCGTTCTCGACTCCGTTGGGCCTGAAATCCTGAAGATTAGCCACTGAGCTAGTGCCCTAGGATGGGAAGGTGAGTGGGCACTCATATTCTAGAACTGACTATGTGTATGAGCAGGCTGTCTTCGTTGTGCGGCGACATCACCCGCGCCCTCGATTATAACCCCAGACCCCCCTTTGCGACGCGATGCGACGCGACGCAACGGCCCCCTCCCCTCAAGACTTTGAGGTCTGGGCGCCCGGACCTCGCTCCACTCGCTCGCCCTCGCCTCGCTTTAACCCTTATTTCCCCCCCCTCTCCCTTTACTATCTTTATCTTTTCTTTTTCCACCTGCCCGCTGGGCCGCTGCACTTCGCGCTCCACACATCCTATTCAAATTCCCAGTGACAAAAGTGAAAAAAGGTGGCCAACACTTTGCCCAGTCTTCATCCAGGCCAGCCCTCTCCAGTATCCACTATCCACACCGCCTCGGTCGACCGTCGTTGTGCAGGCCAGTTGGCCTTGCACACGGCCTCGACCGTGCACAGTTACTGGACGACAAGCTTGGGCCCCAGCGGTTTGGAGCACGCCTCCGAGTCTGAGAGCGAGGTGACTGAGGTGCTGTAAATCTGTCGGCTCTGCACCCTCAAGATGTGCGCAAACGGCTTCGCCTTCATGCGGGATGGCAGCCTTCCTCAGCAATGGGCCTGGTTCAACTGGTCAAAAGTCTTCCGGGTCCGTGTGAGCGTGCACGCGACCATTCGCGTTCATCGTGCAGCTGTGCCCTTCTTTTTCGCTCTGCTCTTTGCTACTTAGCACTGAAAAATCTCAAAAAGATTACATAAAATCTTTTTTTTTATTACTGTGAATAATTTTTGTGTGAGAAAAGAGAACGGCATGAGCTGCCGATCTACATTTAACCTCAGCCTAAGCACGAAATTTTTTAAAAAGGATCAACCATTTTGGATCTCGCTGTAATGTGGCTTGGTATTTAAAAAACAATTGGTGCAGATGGCAGACGTACTGTGCCAAGCGGCTTGGGAGCATTGCGCGCGGACAGTAGTATCAGCGCCGTCACGGCGTGCGTCAATCGTGCATACAGTAGAACAATACCTGTTCCTGCGCTAATAAAGTGCTGCCCTCAAAAGCTGCGTCCCTTATCCTGTCACACAATGCCATCATATACCCATGCTAAAGCCAAATAGCTGTGCTCATAGCATTCACACGAGAAGCGCGGTGCCTCCTCGATCCTACCAGTGGGGCCATCGCGCGAACGCGGAGAGTATGTACGGTGACGCAATCACTTTGTCGTTTGAATTTGAAACGGTGTTTGCGAATCGTCTGGGGCTGTGAGGCTGATAGTGGGCGTGCGTAAATGTAAGACACTTGTGCTGACAGACGCCGAGGATAAGGTCGTTCTATATTCGGTGTCTTACTATTGTGCGGTTTTCAGCCAGGGCCCTATTGAATTCTCATTTGGCACCGTTTCCCGGGGTCGTGGAATACTAATGATAAGCGTCATCGAGGGCTTGTCAGGAAGGTACCAGAAAATGTGATGTGTCACAAAGAGCACCTAGCCCAACTTCTGCCAATTAATACAAAGTGGGGCAGGCAATTAAATGTGATTCGATTCAAAGAAATGGGACTTGATTCGGTAAACGACGTTATGTGGAGTAGGGCACTGGGTTGGCATGCAAGCGTAATACGTCAATGATGCGTTTAGAGGAGGGGTGAAAAAAGTCGTGAGAGGTGCGTTTTGTCCGGGTCCGGGTACAGTACAATATATCCAACGGGCTAAGTTCGGCATAATCAGTACGTCGTTCATCGTCAACGTCATATGTTATGTGATGATGGTCATCGCCAATTCCAAACGTCCACCCTCCGGCGGCCGAGTCCAATCCAACGAGAACCCTATGAACATTATAGAGAAAAGAAAAAAAGAAAAAAGAAAACCTCTTCACCGTCACTTCTTGAAGGTCTTGCCAGGGGGGGGTTCCGTACTGGCAGGAATCGAGAAGTAGCTCGGTGGGATCTCCCGCGGGCGGCTCGGGATTTCAGGCTCAGAGATGCGTCCACCGTCCGAGTGCTGTACGACGCCTTCGCTCTCCTCAGCGGTGCCCACAAGTGCAAGGCCACCCTCTCCGCGCTGACGCATTGCCTCACGCTCCTTGGCCGACAGCGGACGGTATGGCTGCGCTGTCGGGGACGTTGGACTGAGGCTAGCGCTGCCGTAGGAGGTGCTGCGGACATGGCCCGAGGTTAGTTGACCATAGTCACCGTCGCTCGAAGTGGGCGCGTAGTGGGATCCCGATGTCGCAGTCCTTCCGTCTCGGTCTCGGAATGGGTCGCCGCTCAGGAGCGCCTGGCCATCGCGGTCACGGTGTTGACTCATGCGGCTGTCGCCACTGAATGTGGGGGCGTCTCGGAATGGGTCGCCACTCAAGGGCGTCTGAGAATCGCGGTATTCGCGGTATTGACTCATGCTGCTGTCGCCACTGAATGTGGTTGAACGAGGACCACTAGCAGACATTGTCGTTGTCCCTCCCAACTCTGGTTCATAATGGTACGGAGTGACCGACTCGGCGGCGCCGATTTCGCCCGTTTGTCGAACTACTCGATTGGGGTCAAAGTTGCCATAAGTGTCCGGGACGCGGCGGTTTCGGCGCCAGCAAAAGAGACCAATAATGAGGATGGCAAGCAGAGCACCAACGCCGCCAGCAATTCCACCGACAAGTACGCCAGTCTTGCTGCTGCCACCTGAAGTAGCTTGTTGGGAGGGCACAATGATAATCGTGGCACGAATGGTAGTAGTAAATGCCGCGCCATCGGGTGAGGTTAACCTGGGAGTGTGTCAACAAGAGATGGTTGCCATGAAATATGCTACGTACACATATCGAGTTGTATATATAGAAGTCGATGTGGTCGAAAGAGTCGGAATTGGGGAAGCCGCATTCTGGTTGGGTGAAGGAGGGGCGACTGTGACCGTGATGACGGGAGGGTGATAATCGGTCGTTCCGGGTGGCGGAGGTGCAACGTAAATCGTCGACTGTTGCGCTGGAGGGATAGGGTTAGGGGGAGGCTCAACGGGGGTAGTAGAGGACGTCCAGGTCGACGTCTGCGTCAAGGACGGCGATGGCGAGGGCGGCTGGGATACCGTGATGGAATCACTAGGCCCTATTGAAAAGGAATAAAAATATAGTCAGCAATAGGTCGATAACATTAACAGATAGAGGACCATAGATGGGAGGCGGGGAGACTACAGGTTGAGTGACAGTAACAGGTGGGGAAGATGGAGGAGGAGGAGAGGGAGGAGAAGGAGAGGGAGGAGAGGGAGATGGAGGAGATGGAGATGGAGGAGATGGAGAGGGAGGAGATGGAGATGGAGGAGATGGAGAGGGAGGAGAGGGAGAGGGAGGAGATGGAGATGGAGATGGAGGAGATGGAGAAGGAGGAGATGGAGATGGAGGAGAAGGAGATGGAGGAGACGGAGATGGAGGAGGAGATGGTGGAGGAGGAGACGGAGAAGATGGAGGAGGTGTTACAGATGGAGGAGAGGGTTCAATAGGAGTAGATGGTGCACCTGCAGGAGACCGACTAGGAGGCGTTGACGGAGATGGGTCGGTGATGGGAGGCGCGGGCGTCGTTGGGGGCGCGGGCGCGGGAGTTGTCGGGGGTGCAGCCGTCGTCGGAGGAGGCGCGGCAGTCGTTGGAGGTGCAGCCGTCGTAGGAGGCGCAGCAGGCGTTGTAGGTGCAGCCGGTGGCGCAGCAGTCGTCGGAGGCGCAGGAGGTGCAGCAGTCGTCGGAGGTGCAGGAGGTGCGGCAGTCGTCGGAGCCGCAGGAGGTGCAGCAGGCGTCGGAGCTGCAGGAGGTGCAGCAGGAGTTGGGGCGGCTGGAGCTGGAGGGGCCTGAGTAGGTGCAGGTGCGGGCGCAGGCGCAGGAGTTGCCACGGGCGGAGCCTCCGGTGCAGGTGCAGACATGGTGGATCGTAAAGAAAAGAAGAAAGGAAGAAGATGGGGAAAGAAAAGGTGGAGGAGATGGGCACGCAACGTGCGCAAAGAGATACCCAAGAAAAGGAAGGGTGGGGTGGAAAAGGAAAGGGCAGCGCCAGGCAAAATACCCAAATACCCAGGGGGTGAGGTAACGCCCATCACGGAGGGGCGGATACAGCGTGGACGCAGGCCCATTACCGAGACAAGGGTGCGCAGACCTGTCAAACAAAGCTGGCCTGGCAGGCAGTGCACATCATCATCCGCGTTCACATCCACGTGGAATGCTCCCGTTGAAATGCGCGATATCCCTGGCACTCTCCTTCGCGTCCGGGTGCAGACTATCAGATCCTTCAGCTGGGTGGGTTCAGTGCAACGGTCGGTTGAGCAAGCCAAACAATCGCCGGTAACCCACTAGGCGATGTCGATTTGCTTTGAGCGGAGTGCCTGGGCCTGCTCGTGACATACGTCGGATCGTCTGAGCGCGCCCATCTTGCACGGCATCGCCCGTTTCGGACAAAACAGCGCCCTTGTTCGATTTTCCCACGACACCATCAGAGGTCCAATTCTCAATTTGGTCCATGACACGTGAAATTATTCTTTCTTTCTTTCTCGTGCAATCGATTTTCGCCAACACACAACACGGGCAGTTTTACGATGCAACTCAATTCAGTTCGGAAAATCCTGCAGTCTGATTGGCTAGATTTCCACCACTGAATTGGCATTGTAAAATGCCCACAACATGGACCTTGCCATCATGTCGTTCCCATTATCAAATTCAGACAAGCCAGGCCAGGGGGAATCCTTCTTCCGACGCCACGGGCTTGTTGCGTAACCACCGTTCTCCATCGGCAGCCGGCCGCGTCGTACTTCGCCTCACCTCGAAAGCATTCGATTAGACTCGTGGCTAGTGCCAGTGTGAGTAGTGTCTCTCATATCTAGCACTCACTGGCACAGCGATGGATTACTCCAAACGCGGCAATACTTCCCAACAAAGAGCCCACTCCTCAAGACAAAGTCTGAACTTTTGGTCAAGCCGGACTAAACAGTCCGTAATTGCACTCGCCACAGGCATAGCCTCGCATGAACTGTAGATCATCAATGCACGTCGACGATCGTCATCATTCTGGTGGCTGGAGTTCTTGCTTAACCCTCTTATGGCACGCTCTGACCCTATCCATTTCCTACTTTAGTGAGCCTATAGCACCCAAGGCCGGTTGATTTGACTCGCTAGACGCGCACGCGCAATGACCGTTCATTATAACACTCTCGACCAAGTGCAATGCGTCTTCACCCTCAGAGCTTTTGGTCCCTGTCTCCCCATTCTTACGCCCATGGGAATGGCAAAATACCGAAGGGTCTCGCGCCCTATGGCCCACTGGCATCTGCGATGGCACATGGTACTGTATCGGGCCATCGGCCGAACCCTTGCTTACTTTAGCACTGATTGTCTCGTCTCGTTTTGCGCGAAGTGATGCTCCTTCGGATTTCCTAAAGTACAATAGAGGCCCCGGATGACGCCGAGTGGCCTTGTCAACGCGGGTAGAGCGGTGTTATAATAGAATGCCACCGCACGAGTCGACAATAAGTCTGTATCCCTGCCCTACAGTACTCACGTGTTTTGGAATTAACACTCTTTAGTTTGTTTCAGTATTTCCTTACTCTCCCGCAAGCGGACTTCACTCTGGCGTCGCGTCGCTAGCGTGACTGGCAGTACTGACGCCAGACGCCGGGACATGTCAGGTTTTCTTGCTGATGGCCGAACACAACAGATGGGGAAAGTGGGGAGCTACCAGATCCGCCATGCCTTATATTGACACCTCGGCGAGGAGAACTCGGCTAAGTGGTACTTTTCCCACAAATACTGCCCGCCGCCCACGGAACAAGGCGTTCGCAGAACTCCTGGACCGCGCCGGCTTCGAATCCGAGGATCGAGGCAATTTCTGGGCTCGTCGGACAGGAGGCCGACCGGTTTGTCGTCTTATATACAACTATCATAATGAATGCCTAGACCAAAAGGCAGATATCCTGGGCCGTACGCTGCGCTTCTGCGCACACACTCGAAGAATGAAGATGTCGACGGTACCCTTGTCAGTGGCTTGAGTGGTCAACTTGGCGCCACATCTTTGTTGTGCATCGACTTGTTCTTCAATGCAGGAAGTATGTCGAATCAAAGCTTAGAAAGCTCATTCAGAAACAAGTGGAACCCGTACAGCCTCGCCTCTTCGAGTACCTGGCGACATTGTCTCATCCGCTCCAGCCGTCTCGTTGCTTTAGACTTGTATGCCCAATCGATGTGTCAGGAACAGGAGTTCGTTCCCACTACACTGCAAAGTCACGTTCTGTGACAGGGTACCCTTGTAGCTGCGTCGAGTAGCAGCGTAGGCGGCAGGGCTCATTCACATCTAGCGATGACCCTATCGCGCCAACCTCGTCTTCTGTCACGTCGGTACTTAGGAAGCTCATAAAGGGTGAAGCAACTACTGAACGCCTCTACGAATTTCTTTGAATTTCTAGATTGCTCCGTGCGGTGCTGGTCGTGGGCCTGACTGCCTGATGTTGATCATCGAGCGAGCTTTAGCGCCGGCTGAAGTCCCCCGACCGGACCGGTCGGCTCTCGCCCGTCTGGGTCCCATGTGAAATGGAGCCTGTGGAGTGTGGGCCTGAGTAGCTCTGGAGAGGAGAAGCGAAGCTATCACACGCTCTCCACCCGCAACATTGAAATGACCCCACAATGGAGCACTCTGGTCGACCTCGCGCAGGGACGCACAGTACTGTATGATGTGGAATCTGGCCAGGATAATCGGTTCAATCGAGGTGCTGTAGCCAAGTTGACGGCAGGCACAGCAGGTGGGCACGTAAATGACGACGCCCGTTTCATCCATCTTACGTACAGTACAATTTGGGTAGGCCGAACATGCGCCGGCGCCTTGTGTCGTCCTCGTGCCTAACCGGCCTAGCCGACGTAGCCGTCCAGGGATTGATCATACTGTACCATTTGGCGCCTGTGGCCTCCTCGCCGCGACAAGGAATCGGCGAGTACATGATGGGTCCGACGGAGCAGAGTTCAGAGAATCCCAGTCTGGTTCTGTGCAAATAATGATGACGATACGTGTTGCCGAACGAGGTGAGCGTCTCTGTGACAGCGAGGAGATACACCATTGTTGGCACAATCCCGCATCTTCGTAAGGAAACTGGAGCGCGCAAAACGGCGAAACGGAACGCGCCGATCTCGGCTAGTTAAGATGTGCGAGCTTGTCGCACTGCACATACAACACCATACAACACAACATTTACGATATGGACAGAACTTACAGTAAATTAATTTAGTTCACTCATCTGACAGTAATCCATTCTAGTTTAGTACAGTGTAGGCACTCTTTTATACTGTATCGTAGATAGTTGACATTGAGTACAATCCCTTTGTTGCTCTTTCGTACCTCAGCCTGGTACCTGCCAGTGCGCGCAATTCAAGGTCGCCGGCGGCGCGTTTGGTTTCAGTTCCCCTTTCTAGCTCTTCACGCTTTCTGCATAGGGGATCCGATCTCACGACTCTGGAGTGACGATATTCTGGCACCAGAGATGCAACCGTGTCCAGTGGTCCTGCTCCAACGCATTCACATGAACAGACAGCAAGTAAGAATTGTATCCCGTACCGCCGGACCGTACGCAGGATCGAATCGGGGCGCATTATGCAACTCTGTCCGACTGGCCTCTTCCGGGGGTCAATCAAAACAAGGACGCCATCGTTTTCTTCAGTCTCCTGTTCTCTGTCCAGCAGGTGATTACAAGCAGGCTATATCGTACTTCATACAGATACTGAACTACTAGTAGCAATTAGCCAACGCAATTAGCTAGAAAACGATGAGCGGAGTCCAATTTCAGCGCGCCCCGGCCATTGAAAACGAGGAAAGCACAAGAGGGAAACGAGAACGGAAGGAAAGCGGAGGCAAAAAGCTTCCGTCAGAACGATCATAGGTGAAAAAGCACATGCCCAACCTCTGCGCCGCTCGCCTGCAAGGGCGACCACCAGCATCCGCCCATTCATGCACGTCCAAGTCCAACAACTCAGACCAAAGCGTATCAGTTCACATAACATTATCGTCGCCACCCCCACCATTAAGAAAAGCAGCCAAATCAAATCGATGAGAGAACCACATAAAAAAGTGTTCCCAACTGTCACTGGGCAGGGATCGGCTCGTAGCTTGGCGGAATCTCCTGCGTGCTGCTTGGGGGAGCATCTCCAGAGCCGTGCCCACCTTCCATGTGCCGTATGACTTCACCCTCCTCGGGCGCGCTCGCGAGCCCGAGGTCCCCGCGCTTGCGCAGCGACTCATGCTCCTTTCTTCGATGCGCTTTGACCCGTGAGACGCTCGGTTCGAGCCCGGTTCTGCTAGGAGAGCTGCTGCCAGCCTTACTCGACGAAAGGCGGGCCGAGTCACCCTAGCTTTGCGAGGGCGCCGCCGCTCAGATCTCAGACTGCGACCTCGATGTCGCCGTAGGGGCACCTCCTCCTTCAGGTGTGTGGTTACTGAGGAGTGCCTGGTTATCGCGATATTGCCGCATGCTGCTGTTGCCACTAAATGTGGGTGAGTTCGGTCTAGACGTACTAGTAGATCCTCCAGAAATGGTTCCTCCAACGCCAGGGTCATACTGGGACTCAGTGACCTCGGCGCCGGCAATGCCAGTGTGGCTCTGAATCTGGACTGCTCGATCGCGGTCGGGGTTGACACCAGAAACTGGGCGGCGGCGGTTGCGGTTGCGGCGCCAGTACAAGAGACCAAGGATGATGACGACAATCAGACCACCAGCGCCGCCAGCAATTCCGCCAATCCAATAAGCGCACCATTCTTGTTGCTGCCAGAACTAGGTGCAGTGGATGGAACGATGATAATGGTGGCGCGAATGGTAGTAGCATATGACCCGCCATCGTGTGAGGTTGTTCTGAGAGAATGTCAAAGGAGAGACGGCAGTGATGAAAATGGCTACGTAGAGCTGTATATATAGAAGTCGAGGTGGTCGAAAGAGTCGGTTCTGGGGAGGCTGAGTTCTCGTTGGGTGGGGGAGTGGCGGTGATGGTGATGACTTGAGGTCCATACGGGGAGGCATTTCCAGGTTGTGCGGTGGCGGTGGTTTTACGCCTCGATGGCCCACGTGACCCAAGTTGGGTTCGCATCCCCGTTCAGAACGTTCAGGCATGATATATCGATGATAACGGCTTCGGTTTCACTGCGCTCCTCTCAAAACTTCTCTCGAAGTTGGCGTACATCTCATCACATCTAGTATCTGGATCTTCGGATGCCTATAGCATTTGAAAAAAACCTCTCCCAGCCTTCAAAACGAATTTTACACAATCGGCTGTCCTGCTGACCTCCACAGTGCAGGTATCAACAAATTCAGACGGCACGTACCCACGGTTGGGTCTAGGCCAATCTTCTTATCTCTCACTGGGATTGAATTGAACGTTTTAGGCTTGGTTTTAGGTGTCATTGGCTGTTCCGGTCAGATAGCAAGTCATCATTCGCCGTTCCTCAGCTCTTCGACGGGGAGAGGCTCTGCTACGGCCATTCGCTATCATGTACATTGGCCTTGCGGCTTCGGCACATTTGCTACACTCCTCAAAACAGAGCAGTACTTATCAACAAAAGCTCATCGTGCGCCACTCCTAGAATACGAAACTAGGGCCGAAGCCCAACTAACCTGCTGGTAATGGAACTGCCAGTGCACCATCACAAGCATAGTCGCATTTGGTGTGTAGTAGCCCATTGATAGCCTACTCAACTACTAAGTTGATATTTGATGTGGAAAGCTGGTCACGTGACTGACCCACAAGCGTTCCCCAAACATACGTACGAACGGCGGTATTATGCCCTCAGCCGAATCCGCCACTCACTGGATGATCGCTTCTTATCAAGAGCTATAGAGCTGACGCCAAGCCAACCTGTCATCACAGACGGCGGCGGAGTTAATGTCGCATGGTTCAGCGGCATGGGTACGATGTGGTTCGCGAAGCGAACGTGTGAAGTTGCAGATACGCATGTACACCGTAAGCTTTTAACTTTTAGGTCCCGAGCGGAGACTTGATCCTAAACGACGATGATGCATGATTACTTTCTGGATCTCACACAGATCTTGCATGGAATCGGAAGCTTGGCCAATAGATCTCGAATTCCTTTTCCGTCATCGAGGAAGTTTCGTAGTTGACATCTCCATGACGATGCCTTCGTTACAAGTCACGGCGCCAAGGCTTAACGTGGTGGTCAATGCAGATGGACGATCACACGAATCTTTACAGAGTTCGAAAGGTAATACAATGTCCTTTCCTTAGGTATTTACATATACTCCTCACATGTATCGCTGCGCCCGGGGTGTGCCTTAACGCGGCGCGATGTTTTCTAGTTCATTGAGATAAAATCACCTTTATTATGACGACCGGCGCACACCACGCCAGGCCAATAGCACCATGCACAGTGGCGGCTTGTCACCTTTTGTTCAGCCCCCAACTTTGACATGTCTACATGCGCCTCGACACCTCGAAATACGTGTGCTATCTAAGTCCTGAGTCACCAACGCTTGACCCCACCTGAGCAGTGAGCACCACCTCGTCTCGCTTGATTTATAAAGAACGAATGTCGCGGAAGGATCGAAAGTCGAAGTCGACAATAGTTGCATATGGTTATGGGATAGGTATTCGGTCGGCCTTACCAGACCGAGCGTCGCATGCGCTGTGCGCGGCTGCTGCTTCAACAGCCTCAACTCCCAATAGGTTATCCCTATCAAAAGGACCACTGGAAAAAAGAATACATGCTCAAAGGCTATTTCACATGCACGACCGATGAAACGATGAAGGGCAGATGTCATGACGGAGCCATGACGGAACTAGGGCGGTCTGCTCGGTGGTGACCACACCCATCATAATGGATCATAATGGAATAATGGAACTAGCGCCATGTAGAAAAATACAAAGTCATCGTAAAAAGACACATAAAAAAACAAAAGACACAAAGGCCTGAGAAGTAAACGTTGCCGTGATCGCCTGGCAGCAGCAGGAAACTGCCACTCGATTAGGCTGGGTCAGAGGGGCTGGTGGGGTTCTCCGATGAACCAAGAATTGGAGGTTGCGGAGTGTCTGCGGCTATCCGAGGCTGAGACTGATGGATCGGTTCTGTGTGAGTAGTAAGGCGCAAATCCTGGTTGTCGTCATCATGTGCCAAGAAGGTCCCCTTGCTTGTGGATGTATCAGGGGAGGAAATTGCAGCTGTTCGTGAAGAATTGGATTCCGAGTGACCATTTGCCTGGGCAGAAGATTCCAGGCCGTCGAATTCGGGAGGGACAGAGTCGGGTGTCGTCGCGGGCCGGGTAATGTACTGTGTGGTGGTGGACGCGGGAGTGGCCCTGCCTGTCGGGTAGCTGGCCACCTTATACTTATGGGAAAACGTGTTAGAGTAGTGGTCTGCCAGGTGGCATGAGGGATACGGGGTAAGCTGTCGAATGTCGTCATGAGCGGTTGTGGATGCGAAGAAATCAGTTCGGGTGACATCGACGCAGTGTAGAGCGATGTAGAGATGCTGGATTTGGACAAGGATTTCATTGAGACGACTAACGTGTGGCCCACCGTTCCGCGCCTGTCGAATGATTTCGTTCCACAGAGCGCAGAAATCGCGCTGCAGTTCGTGCAGGGTATCTTGGATGTCAAACTTGGTGACCGATGGGAGGAGTCGAAAGGGGTCCAACGTCAAATCCAGATCACCATGTAGAAGAGAGTTGAAGAGCCGGCGAAGAATGTTGATCAAATTGGCAAGCAGCACGCTATCGCCATGTGCGAGGTACGTTCGAATGAAGTCCCTCGGAACGCCTAATTGGTCCATTGTAAGTGTAAACCAACGGTCATCGCGTTCTTGGACGTTCGAAATGATCCCAGAGACCAAGATTTGCGCGAGTGGCCCAAGACTTCCAGTATTCAAGCTTTTCAGGGAATGTCCAATTTCAACGGATTGCAAGAGTCCACCGAGGTCCTCAGAAGAAAGGCGCACAGTATCAATAACTTTGACGCAGGTGACAATCCGTCGTTCTCTGACTGCATCAGAGCCCACACTGGATAACAATGCACGCTTCCAAAAGCTTTCTAGAATTCCTGCGAGCTTCTTCCGACCCATGGTATCGAAACTGGATTGAGGATCGTGGACCATTTTTGAGTCACATAAACCAAGGATCCCCTCGAAGATCTGCTCCACGTCGTGGTCATTGTTCGCAGTGTCGAGTGTCTGCTTCAACACGTAGCCGTCGATTTCCGAAGATAGTTCTTGCACCTTTTCTTCGGCGAAACTCATCATACCCCGTAGAAACCAATCGCTATAACGGGCCCTCGAGAGATGAAAGCGCTCCCGGGTAGCCTGGCTAACACGGCCAAACGCCGTCATCGATGACAGAACATGGAAGAATGCCCGTGATGTGCCAGCATAAACTAGGGCTGCCGAGTCGGAAAGCGGCGTATAGAATGGACTGTCCGGTCGGAACATTGGCAGGAAAGTGATGTAGGCATATGCGGCAATGAAAAGTCCGATCCAGCAGCACGCGATGGCGAAGACGGTGTTATTGAACCCCAGCACGAATACGAGAAAGCCCGCAAAGAAGAGGAAGAGTGAAATATGCACCAGAACTGGGAGTGCTTCGACAAAAAAGGAAAAGTTCATCCTCTCGATTCCGGCAGCGAAAAATGCACGCATCCGTGCTTGCTCGGGTAGACTGTAGCGCCCTGGGGTGACCTTCGCGTCTCGACGTGCCCACTGTTGTAGGGATATCGCTATCAGAGCGCATGAAAGACTGATAAGCAAGCTCAAGAGCCAGAGCGAGTTGACTAATATGGCAGACTTTGGTGGACTGGATGTAATTACTTTGATGGAATTGAGAGGAGGAAGTGGTGAGGATATATTGGGGTTAGCGATTGCCTGGGGTAGGAGCGAGAGGTAATATGCAGTGATCAACGTTGCGAGCTCCTGGTTACTGGGCCTGAGATCCTGCATCGACACCACGACCAATGCGGCAACTGTGGCAGAGAATAAACCACACTATGGCTTCCGGGTCGGTCCCTGATTTAGTCTGGGGATAGCCTACGCAAGGACTCACAAAGACGAGGATTTGATCAGTATCTGCTCTCAAGGATTCGGCTCTCCTCCGGTCTTGTCCCTCTGCAATTTTTAGATACGTAGCGAAGAGTATGTCGGAGCTGTCCGAGACATGGGACTGGCATTGTGATGTTTGATTTTTTGCAGGCGGCGCAGGTTGAGGAGCGCGAGGAGCGTGAGGACCCGAACCTATGACACGTAGGATTAGATAAGCGCACGTGAGCGGCAAATACGTTTGGCCAAGAATTCTTGGCGACTTGGCCTCACCTGAGACAGGCACGGTCTCCCCTCCGATGTCGATGGTCTCGTAGAGAGATTTGGGCAGAGACATGAGGGATGGGAACGAAGGAGATGTTGGAGGGTCCTTGACGTAGCTGGGTTACTAACTTGACGTGACAGGTGATTGCGCCTGGATGCGCTGTGTATTAAAGGGGAGCCCCCGGCTTCACTGGCACCCACTGGCACCTACCAAACATCTGATGGAGCTGAACAAGCGGCAGTCCGGCAGTGAGTTTTGTTCTTCTCTTCTATCTCGATAAGTGGTTCCTCTCGCTTGGGCATGACCTCACCTCTCCGAGTCTGGTATTTTTGCCTTGCCATGCGGTGCGACTCATTGCCTGTCTGTAGTTGGCACTTTTTCTATCTCTTGTGCTCCATCTGTGCTCAACAAGCTTTCCTTACCGCGATATATACCTCTCCAGCCTCGAAAATTGGATATACTCCAACCCAAGATATCCCTATAACCTTCACGGGCACTGTTGGCCCTACAGTATTCGCGGGGACGGGGAGCTTTACAACTGCCACGGACACGGATAGCACCGACATCACCTTTGGCACCCCACGGATTACTTATGAGCCTCCAGAAGTCACAGTCGTCTCGCCCCACCCAAATGCGAATTCTGTGGGTGGTACACCAACACTTACGTTTGTACAATTACACTTCTTGACTGCTGCTATCCCTCTTATTGAACATTTTTTCAGATCGACCGCATCTACCGGCGAGATGGCTACTAACACTTCGACGATGATTGCCGTCTCACAGACCGCACCTAGTTCGGGAGGTCGCAGCAACAGAACTGATCCAATTGTCGGCGGTATTGTCGGCGGTATTGGTGGTTTGCTAGCCATCCTCATCACCACTTGGTTTTGCTGGTACCGCAGCAGCCGCCGCGCAGCCCTAGCTGGCAACCCTTACACCAACCAGGAAGTCCGACATGCCCGCCGCACTGACCTCGCGAGCTCCACCGAAATCATTTCGCGCGGCCATTTATCAGCTGTGGGAGGGGCCGTCCCCGGACCCGCCCTATCCACACCTAGTGGTGATACCGACGTGCGACAATACCCCAGCAGCCAGGTGCTCCTTAGTGACAATGCACTCGAAGAGGGGCGCGCAACCCCGGCGACATCAGGATTACCCCCCACGCCCTCGTCGGGCAAGGGTATCTCCCCGGCAGCACCACCGCACCGTGCGCCGTTGGCGGAAGGGCGTGCGGCATCGCGCCAGCACGGAGAGTGTGGCCCCGCCAGCTCGCTTGAGGGCGGGGGTGAGGGCGAGGACGGGGCCATGTAGCACTTGGACTACGGGCGCGTCCATGGACGTGGTCCCCCCTGTCACCCACGGGAAGTTCTAGATCTGCGAGTTTACGATGTCCCTGCGTTGCCCATGGTCGGTCGTATTGGTGGCCGGCCGGGATGATGATATATTTTTGTTATTCGGTTCCCTTGAGGGTTCTCGCGATGTACTTGGCCACTAGGAACGGCGGTGGCGTTAGCTGATGGGGCTGACGGTGAGCGACTCGGGCTCTTTCTTGGTTCTAAATCTTGTATTCTGAATTCGTAATTCGTACATATCAGTACTAGACTATGTGTCGCCACAGGTACATAGCCGTGCTGGGGAGCTCGTGTTGCACCTGGATATCTATGACCTGCTCGCACGCTCGCTCGCGCCGAGCGTGTGGTCCATGGTTGAGCAACAAAATGCAGCGCGCTCATTGAAAATGAGAAAAGTGCAAGGGAACGAGAACAAAAGCTTTACTCATAAATATGCATAAACGTTCATAAACACCAATCACAAGCTACAGACAAAAAATGCACAAGAAAAAACACCGCGGCACCAAAGATCGTGTCCTGAGAGCTCGTACTTTTCGTGCGCTCACTCATTTGCTCGCAGAAAGCCCAAAAGTACGAAACAGCCCGAACTTCGCACCCGCATCCAGGGCTGAATGACATCCCGTCAATGCATGTCCAACAAGTTAGACCAGTGCAGTAGCGCATCACATAGCCATTATCATCGCCGCCGCCGCCTCCACCATTATCCCTCAAGCAGCCAAATCCAAATCCACACGGAGAACGATATGAAAAACCAAAGAGAAAAAAAAAAGGATTCGCAAACGGTCACTTGGGGGGGATCGAATCGTAGCTTGGCGGAATCTCCCGCGCGCGGGGACGGAAGGGAACTTCAGGGACGTGCCCACCATCCATGTGCTGTACGACCACGTCCTCAACTTCAGGCGCGCTCGCGAGCACGAGGGCCCTGCGCTGGCGCAGCGCATCACTCTCCTTTCTATGATACTCCTCCACCAGTGAGGCGCGTGGCTCGAACCCGGTTCCGCGAGGAGAGCTGCTGCGAGCCCGACTCGACGAGGGGTGCGCCGAGTCGGGCTCACTCGATGCGGGCTCATACTGCGACCCTGACGTCGCCGTGAAGACGCCTCCTCCTTCAGGTGTGTAGCCACCGAGGAGAGCCTGGCTATCGCGGTATTGTCGCATGCTGCTGTTGCCACTAAATGTGGGCGAGTGGGGTGCGGACGTAGTCCCTGCAGACATTGTCCCTCCGACACCAGGGTCATATTGGAAATGAGTGAACTCGGCACCGGGGATGTTTGGGTGGCCCTGAATCTGGACTGCTTGATCACGGTCAGAGTTGACACCGGAGGCAGGGCCGCTGCGGCGGCGACGACGACACCAGTACAAGAGACCGATGATGAGCATGAGAATTAGACCACCAGCGCCGCCAGCAGCTCCGCCAATAAGTGCACCATTCTTGTTGCTGCCAGAACCGGGTGTAGGGGCTGGCACGATAATGATGGTCGCACGAATGGTAGTGGTATATAACTCGCCATCGGCTAAGCTCGTTCTAAGAGACTGTCAACAGTCGAGACAGCAGTGAGGAAATATGGCTACGTACACAAATACAGTTGTATATATAGAAGTCGAGGTGGTCGAAAGAGTCGGCTCTGGGGAATCTACGTCCACATTGGCGGGGGGAGTGGCGGTGACGGTGATGACAGGAGGTTCCCACGGGGAGGTATTTTCGGGTTGCGGAGGCGGAGGAGTGAAAATGACGGGGGGTGGCGGTGGGTAAGTGGTGCTAGAATGCTTGCGCGAAGTCTTCGACGTAGTTTTCGAAGTCGGTGATGGTGTTGATGTTGTCGATGTAGTCTTTGAGGTCGGAGGTTTCGTAGATGTAGTTTTCGAGGTCTTCGAGGTCGTCGATGTAGTCTTCGAGTCGTGATGTAGTCTTCGAGGTCGTCGATGTAGTCTTCGAGGTCGTTGATGTAGTCTTCGAGGTCGGAAATGTTGTAGATGTTGTAGATCTAGTCGATGTAGTTTTCGAGGTCGGAGAGGTTGTGGAGGTTGTAGTTTTCGAGGTTGGAGAGGTTGTAGATGTTGTCGGTGTGGTCTTCGAGGTCGGGGAGGTTGTAGGTGTTGTCGGGGTAGTCTTCGAGGTCGGAGATGTCGTCGTCTTCGGTGTTGGCGTCGACGTTGGCTTGTTCTCGGGTGTCGACGTCGGTTTTGGCTGGGACGTTGGCGGTGGTTTTGGTTGCTCTGTCGACGTCGGCTTCGGTTCTGCCGTTGATGGCGGCTTTGGTTGTTCTGTTGGCGTCGGCTTCGGTTCTGCCGTTGATGGCGGCTTTGGTTGCTCTGTTGGCGTCGGCTTTGGTTCGGGTGTCGGCGCTGGTCTTGGCGGGGCCGCTGATGTCGGTTTCGGCGGGGCAGCCGGCGTTGGATTTGGCTGGGCTGTCGTCGGTGGCATTGCCGAAGGCGCAGTCGATGTCAGTCGTGGCGTCCAACCCTTCAACTACTGAAAATGATTGAAATCTTTGTCGATAATCGATCGATAAAAGAACAGATAGACGACCAGAGACGTATGCAGGGACGGCGGTCCTGATGGGCGTAATGGTCGCTACGCGTCAAGTGGTAGGAAGTACGCGTGCAGGCGAAACGTGGGCTACAAGAGTGGAGTTAGTGAAACCGAGAAAGACCATTAGGAGTAAGTGAAGCACCTGTGTGAGACTCAGGGATGCAGACGCCGAAGACAGGAAAGGTGCTGACACTAGCGTGGATCAGGTTCCGATTGGTGTAACCCAAACCCCTGCGAGGGTAGGATGGCCAGCTGCCAAAGAGGGGACGAAGGAAGAGGTAAAAGAGTTAGGAATGGCGCACGAGATGATATCAAAAAAAGGACGAGTGGAACGGCAGAGACACCATCGTAGTGCCAAGAGGGAGCTTGAAACAAACATGTAAGACGAAGGCCGAAGTAAGGCTAGATATCTAAATATGCTACGTCAGGTGAGGAGGCACTAGTAGCATCTGATCATTTGGAACGGGGACGCAAACTCATTACCGAGGCAGACAAGAGAGGAGCAGAAAAAGGCGATTTAGGTGGCTGTCTGTGATAGTTGTGTTCTATTATTAGCTGGCTTGTTGGGCTCAGTCAAATCTTCGTTCACCAGGAGTGGCACTCAATGACCCTGTGTCTGTACTGCTTCCGTTTTGGCGAGTGCAGCAAATGCATCGCAAGGCAGATGACTATTGCACAGCGTCTAGTAACCACACCGAAATCTCTCTGATTCGAAAGGTGGAGGAAAAGGATGGCTTGCCATCCGAGCCAAACAGGCCGTGATACGTATGACGTCTCGCTAGCTGTTAGTGAGAGATAAGGAGATTGTGCCTGGACTCAACCGTGGGTATGTGCTGTCCGAATTGACAATGGGAGTTGCACCATGGAGGTCAGAAGGACAGAGATTGTGTGAAATTCATTTTGAAAGCTGGGAGAGGAGAGAAATTTTCGCGTGTCTTCCGTCAAGCGTTTAAGGTCGTCGAGGATCCCAAATGAAATGTACACAAGCCTCGAGGAAGTTTTGAGCCACAGCGAAACTGAGGCCTGCGAGATGTTCAGTACGGGTGGCATGTTCTCGAAGTTATGATGCCGAATGAGGCCAGAAAAATTCCGCAGCACGGTAGGAACATGATGGCGCTTCGCAAGGCGCAACGCAAGGACCAAAGACAACCACATTTGGGGTCACGTGGGCGAGCGAGGCGCAACCCACATCAGCGCCAGCGCCGGACTGGATCAGTCCACCACGCCACTGGGAATGCGAACTCCTATTGCACTGGCACACAGGCTGAGATACTACTCACCCCCTCGTTCAATGGCCAATGGACTTTCAAATCAGAATATCTTGGACACGTGGCTTTAAAAATCTCTGGACGGGGAGGAGATAGCACATTCGAGGGAAGGTGCCTGGCACCTTCATGTGATATATATGTCAACGACTGCTGTCATTCTTTTGCTAGATGGCGTATGCCTTTTGCCTTTTAGTGCGTAGCGCAATGATAGCCTTCTCGGGTCCTCATTCACATTCCACTGCGGTGACGATCACTGCCCAATCGCCCTAATGTACCCGGGCACACCGTATGGCTCATACAACCATAATCGTGTGATTCTCAGACGCTCCCATCAATCTTCCCACCTTCATGGTTTCGAGGTGGTCAGATGGAAGGCTTCATCACTGATGGTGATAACATAATCTTCCCAGATATACTCCCAAAGTACTCCCAAGCGAATGGCGGTATCGAGCTCTCAGCCGAATCTACGCTTACTAGGTTACTCCATTCCGTCACGGAGCGAGCAAAACGATACTTCTTCCTGTTTCCGAAAGAGTTGTAGAAAGCCGACGCCAAGCCGGACTTCCAAAACAGGTGACGTGGAGTTTAGCATCGAATGGGTCGATGACAGGGCCCTGATGTGGTTCGCGGAGCGAACACAACTTGCCGATACGCATATGCACCATACTTACTTCATTTTTAGGTCTCGAGTGGAGACTTGATCCTAAACGACGATAATGCATGATCGCTCTCCGACTCTCACAAGGATCTTGCATGGAACCGGAAACTTGGCTGCCGTCGATCTCGAATTCCTTTTCGGTCATCGAGGAAGTTTCGTGGTTGACATGTTGACAGCTCCATGACACGATGCCGCCGTTGCAGTACAAGTCTCGGCGCCAAGGGCAAACGTGGTGGAGAATGCAGATGTAGGATCACACGGACCATTACAGGTAACCCGACTTCGACTCTAATCACACTCACTTTGAGGTTTCAATGTGCAGTCAACACACTATAGGAAGTTGGTGGAGAGGGGCATATGTGAGTTTAACTGAAGTAGTAATATTATCTTTGAAAAGTTCTCTTGACCATCTGGTCCTGCCTCCTTTTCTTAGATACATACTCGTATTCCAATCACCTTCACTATGACGGTCGGCGTACACCACGCCAGGCCAATAGCACCACGTACAGTTGGTTTGTCTTCTTTTGTTCGACTCCCAACTATGACATTTCTACACGTCACTTTTCCTCTCTCTTCCTCGCTTGACTTTCAACCTCAGCCGGGATATGACCGAATCTTGAATACCGGTATGACTATTCCATACTAGCCTCTCTGGGGCATCAAATAATCACCAATCTCTCGTTGCCAATCTCTCGGTTGATTGTCTCCGGGTAAAATTCGAGCAGAGGGGTATCGCACTTCGAACAAATACTGATTTACTCTGAAGAGGCCAGCACGTTCGTCTCAACAGCACTAACGAAAGGAGATGTTAGTGACAGGAATTGTAGAAGAAAAGAGCATACACATCGATGGCATCCAGAAGTCGATTCACCTTGCCCTCTAAAAGTCCTCATCCACCTTGTGATCTCGGCGGACCAGGTGTTCGAACACGTTGACTAAGCCCTAGTCGAAACTTCCCACGCACGACGAGTCGTCTATGGTCAACGCAAGTGTGGGGGTGTATTCCAGAAGATACAATGCAGAGCTATTGAATGTATGTGTGAGTGACCCAGTGACCAGAAGGAACCAGGAGAAGCCTGTATGCATCTGAGATAAATGACCTGTGCTGACACAGATCGGCTGAAGTCCGATGACGCCCGCTGAAGTCAACACGTTTCTCACTGGGCGCGTTAATGCTTGTCCAACAAGTTAGACCAGTGCAGCAGCGCATCACATAACCATCATCATCGCCGCCGCCGCCTGCACCATTATCCCTCAAGCAGCCAAATCCCAATCCACACGGAGAACGATATGAAAACCAAAGAGAGAAAAAGAAAGGATTCACAACGGTCACTTGGTAGGGATCGAGGCGTAGCTCGGCGGAACCTCCCGCGCGTGGGGAGGGGGGGCAACTTCGGGGACGTGCCCACCATCCATGTGCTGTACGACCACATCCTCACCCTCAGGCGCGCTCGCGAGCACGAGGGCCCTGCGCTGGCGCAGCGCATCATTCTCCTTTCTACGATACTCTTCCACTGGTGAGAGGGGTGGTTCGAGCGCGGTTCCGCGAGGAGAGCTGCTGCGAGCCCGACTCGACGAGGGGTGCGCCGGGTCGGGCTCACTCGATGCGGGCTCATACTGCGACCCTGATGTCGCCGTGAAGACGCCTCCTCCTTCAGGTGTGTAGCCACCGAGGAGAGCCTGGCCATCGCGGTATTGTTGCATGCTGCTGTTGCCACTAAATGTGGGTGAGTGGGGTGTGGACGTAGTCCCTGCAGACATTGTCCCTCCGACACCACGGTCATCCTGGAACTCAGTAACCTCGGCGCCGGCGATGCCGGTGTGACTCTCAATCTGGCCTGCTCGATCGCGGTCAGAGTTGACACCGGAGGCAGGGCGGCGCGGCGGCGGCGACACCAGTACAAGACACCGATGATGAGCATGAGAATTAGAACACCAGCGCCGCCAGCAGCTCCGCCAATAAGTGCACCATTCTTGTTGCTGCCAGAACCGGCAGGGGTTGGCACGATGATAACTGTCCCACGAATGGTGGTAGTATATAACTGGCCATCGGCCAAGCTTGTTCTGAGAGACTGTCAACAGCCGAGACAGCAGTGAGGGAGATTGGCTACGTACTCAAATACAGTTGTATATATAGAAGTCGAGGTGGTCGAAAGAGTCGGCGCTGGGGAATTCACGTCCACATTGGCAGGGGGAGTGACGGTGACGGTGACCACTGGAGGTTCCCATGGGGAGGTACTTCCAGGTTGTGGTGGTGGAGGTTGATAAGAGTGGGGTGGTGGCGGTGAGTGGGTTGTGGTACTGGAAGGCTCGTGCGAAGTCGATGTTGGTTTTGGCGGTGGCTTCGATGTTGGTTTTGGTGGGGCGGTGACGTTGGTTTTGGCGGCGGCTTCGATGTTGGTTTTGGTGGGGCGGTGACGTTGGTTTTGGCGGCGGCTTCGATGTCGGCTTTGGTGGGGGCGGTGACGTTGGCTTTGGTGGGGACGTCGATGTCAGCTTTGGCGGGGGCCGCGATGTTGGCTTTGGCGGGGGCGTCGATGTCGGTTTTGGCGGGGGCGTCGACTTCGGCTTTGGTGGGGGCGTCGATGTCGGCTTTGGCGGGGGCGTCGATGTTGGCTTTGGCGGGGGTGTCGATGTTGGTTTTGGCGGGGGCGTCGATGTTGGCTTTGGCGGGGGCGTCGATGTTGGCTCTGGTGGGGGCGTCGACTTCGGCTTTGGTGGGGGCGTCGATGTCGGCTTTGGCGGGGGCGCCGATGTCGGCTTTGGCGGGGAAGCTGATGTCGGCTTTGGCGGCGCTGTCGTCGGTGGCATTGTTGATATCGGTCTTGGCGCCGAGGGGGTCGAACCTTTCAACTACCAGAAATGACTGAAACCATTGTTAACAATCAGCCACCAAATTAAAACAGATTGACGACCGGAGACGTATGCATAGATGGGACTGGCGGTCGCTACGCTCCAAGTGGTAGGTGACGCAAGTGGATGGGACTGAGGACGCGCAGGCGCAGAAGACAGTAGAGGTGTCGACACCAGCGTGAGACGGGTTACGATGTGTGTAACACAAACCGCTGCGAGGACAGGATGGCCGGCCGCAAAAGAGAGGACGAAGTAGGTGAAAGAGTTAGGAAAGGCGCAAAAGATGATATCAAACAAAGGGCGAGGGGTACTACGGAAGAGATACCATCGGAGTGCCAAGAAGGAACTTAATCAGAAATGAGGAAGGTTGAAGATATTAGGCCATATATCTGAGGAGGGTAAGTTACGTCAGACGAGGATGGGGCAATTAGCAGATCTGATAGTCTTGAACGGAAGCGCAAACTCATGACAAGAGAGGGGGGGAAGCTAAGACAGCTCCATGGGCGTCACACTTAGGAATGTCACTCAATGATCGTGTGCCCATTAAGTACAGCTCCTGTTTGGCGAGTGCAGCAAATGAACCACAAACCACAAGGCCGATGACTATTGCACACGGTGGCGACTAGCAAGCACACCGAACTCTCTCCGTGTCGAAAGGTAGATAAAAAGGATGGCCTGCCCTCCGGCGGCCGGGCCAAACAGGGAGCGATAAGTAAGAGATAATACATCAGCAAAAATACAAAATGCTTTACAACTTTTTGAACTTTTTAGCTTTATAGGGAGAATTTCTAAAATCAAAAGGTCATAAAACAACTTTTTCTGGAGTTTTTTGGCTTCATAGTGGATTTTTGTATCATGACTTTTCTGGGAATTGGGTCGGTCTAAATGACTTTCGACTTTTTACCTTTTTTGACTTTATAAAGACTTTATAAAGCTCAAAAAGCATTGTGTATTTTTCCTGATGTAATATTGGCCTGGACCCAAGCGTAGGCACGACTGAGTCCGAATTGACAATGAGGCTCGCACCGTGGAGGTCAGAAGGACAGCGATTGTGTGAAATCCAACTTGGAGGTTGGGAAAGGGGTGCAATTTTCGCGTGTCTTGAGCTCTGAGACAGCCAAGGATCCCAGATGGTACGCCACATCAACCTCGTGAGACGAGCCGCAGTGAAACCGAGGCCCGCGACATGTTCAGTACCAGTGGCGGGTCCTCGGGTTATCATCCTAAACGGTATGCCGAATGAGGCCGAAAAACGGCCGCAGTGGTTAGGAACGTGATGGCGCTGCGCAAGGCGCAAGGACAACCGATTTGGGTCACGTGTGCAAGCGAGGCGCAACAGGCGCAACGCGCAACGCATCCGGCGGCAGGCACTGGCGGGCGTAAACGCGTAAACCCTTAATGCACTCCCAGACCGAGATACCAAGCACATAGAAATGCTACCCACCCCTCCCCGTCCAGAGATCTTTAAAGCGACGCGTCCAAGATATTCTAGTTGGGGAGTGCATTGGGGGGATAGTACATTCGAGGGAAGTTGCCTGGCACCTTTATGTGATGACTAACGATAGCCTGAGCGAAACAAACCACGCTGCCCTTCACACACTTCACACATCCCAATACTTCTTTGAAAATAGGCCAACCGCTGCCGTCACTGGATGGTGCATGCGGCATGCCTTTTGCCTTTTGGTGCGTAGCGCAATGATATAATGATAGCCTACTCGGGTCCTCATTCACATTCCACTGCGGTAACGATCGCTGCCCAATCGCCCAAATGTACCCGGGCACACCGTATGGCTTGTCATACAACTATAATCGGTGTCAACATGCTCGACATGTTATGCACGTTATGACCTCTGGCTCGTGTGATTCTCAGACGCTCCCATCAATCTTCCCACCTTCATGGTTTTGAGGTGGTCAGATGGAAGGTTTCATCACCTGATGGTGATAGCTTAATATCGCTTAATCTTCCCAGATATACTCACAACCATGCGAATGGCGGTGTCGGGCTCTCAGCCGAATCCACGCTTACTCGGTTACTCCATTCCGTCACGGAGCGAGCAAAACGATACTTCTTCCTATTAACGAAAGAGTTGTAGAAAGCCGACGCCAAGCCGGCCTGCAAAAACAACTTGCCGATACGCATATGGCAGTGCACCATGCTTACTTCATTTTTAGGTCTGGAGTGGAGACTCAATCCTGAACAAAGATAATGCATGGTTGCATGATCGCTCTCCGACTCTCACACGGATCTTGCATGGAACCGGAAACTTGGCCGCAGTCGATCTCGAATTCCTTATCGAGGAAGTTTCGTGGTTGACATCTCCACCGTGACGGTGCCTCCGTTACAAGTCTCGGCGCCAAGCGCAAACGCGGTGGAGAATGCAGACGTTGATTGTCCCTGGGTACTCTCATTGATAGTCTCCGGGTAATTCCGAGCAGATTGTATCGCACTTCGGACAAATACTGAATTACTAGTATAATAATATGGCTGGAAAAGATGAGCGGAAAACGAAATGGACTGAGGTCCAGCCCACGTCGGACACTCACTTCGCGTCATTCATGCCGATCCCGGGGTTATCGTGGTCTTGGTTCAACAAAAGTGCAGTGGGCCAATTGAAACCGAGCATTGCGAGCAAAGTGCAAGGGGACGAGAACGGAGGAAATGCAAGGCCACCACAAGCTTCAGTCTTAAACACCAATCACAAGCTGTAATGTTATACACAAGAAAAAAATCATAAGAAACAACACCCTAACATCAAAGATCGTATCCTGGAGGGCTCGTACTTTTCATGCGCTCGCTCGCTCGCAGCAAGTCCAGAAACGAAACCGCCCGAATTCCGCACCCGCATCCAGGGCTGAATGACATCCACCTGTTAAGGCATGTCCAACAAGTTAGACCAATGCAGCAGCGCATCACATAACCATTATCATCGCCGCCGCCGCCTCCGCCATCATCCCTCAAGCAGCCAAATCCCAATCCACACGGAGAACGATATGAAAACCAAAGAGAAAAAAAAAAGGATTCACAACGGTCACTTGGTAGGGATCGAGGCGTAGCTTGGCGGAATCTCCCGCGCGTGGGGAGGGGGGGCAACTTCAGGGACGTGCCCACCATCCATGTGCTGTACGACCACATCCTCACCCTCAGGCGCGCTCGCGAGCACGAGGGCCCCGCGCTGGCGCAGCGCATCATTCTCCTTTCTACGATACTCCACTGATGAGAGGGGTGATTCGAGCGCGGTTCCGCGAGGAGAGCTGTGGTGCATCCGACTTGAGGGGAAGGTCGAGTAACCCTCAGGGTCACTCGACGTGGGCTCATACTGCGACCCCGATGTTGCCGTGAGGGGGCCTCCCCCTTCGGGTGCGTAGCCACCGAGGAGAGCCTGGCTATCGCGGTATTGTTGCATGCTGCTGTTGCCACTAAATGTGGGTGAGTGGGGTGTGGGCGTAGTCCCTGCAGACATTGTCCCTCCGACACCACGGTCGTCCTGGAACTCAGTAACCTGGGCGCCGACGATGCCGGTATGACCCTCAATCTGGCCTGCTCGATCGTTGTCAGAGTTGACACCGGGGGCAGGGCGGCGGCGGCGGCGGCGACACCAGTACAAGAGACCGACGATGAGCATGAGAATTAGACCACCAGCGCCGCCAGCAGCTCCGCCAATAAGTGCACCATTCTTGTTGCTAGTGCTGCCAGAACCAGGTGCAAGGGCTGGCACAATGATAACTGTGGCACGAATGGTGGTAGTATATAACTGGCCATCGGCTAAGCTTGTTCTGAGAGACTGTCAACAGCCGAGACAGCAGTGAGGAAATATGGATACGTACTCAAATACAGTTGTATATATAGAAGTCGAGGTGGTCGAAAGAGTCGGCTCTGGGGAATCCACGTTCACATTGGCAGGGGGAGGAGTGGCGGTGACGGTGACGACTGGAGGTTCCCATGGGGAGGTATTTCCAGGTTGTGGGGGTGGAGGTTGATAAGTGTGGGGTGGTGGCGGTGAGTGGGTTGTGGTACTGGAATGCTTGTGCGAAGTCGATGGTGGTTTTGGCGGCGGCTTCGATGTTGTTTTTGGCGGCGGCTTCGACGTTGGCTTTGGTGGGGGCGGTGACGTTGTTTTTGGCGGCGGCTTCGATGTCGGCTTTGGTGGGGGCGGTGACGTTGGTTTTGGCGGCGGCTTCGATGTCGGCTTTGGCGGGGGCGGTGACGTTGGCTTTGGTGGGGGCGGTGACGTCGGCTTTGGCGGGGGCGGCGATGTCGGCTTTGGCGGGGGCGGCGATGTCGGCTTTGGCGGGGGCAGCGATGTCGGCTTTGGCGGGGGCGTCGATGTCGGCTTCGGCGGCGTCGACGTTGGTTTTGGTGGTGGCGCCGATGTCGGCTTTGGCGGGGGTGCCGACGTTGGTTTTGGCGGTGCTGCTGGCGTTGGTTTTGGCGGCGCTGATGTCGGCTTTGGCGGGGCTGCTGGTGTTGGTTTTGGCGGCGCTGATGTCGGCTTTGGCGGGGCTGCTGGCGTTGGTTTTGGCGGGGCTGTCGTCGGTGGCATGGTCGATATGGGTCTTGGCGCAGAGGGGGTCGAACCTTTCAATTACCAGAAATGACTGAAACCATTGTTAACAATCGGTCACCAAATTAAAACAGATTGACGACCAGAGAGGTATGCGAAGATGGAACTGGCGGTCGCTACGCTCCAAGTGGTAGGTGACGCAAGCGAATGGGACTGAGGACTGGTAGGCGCAGAAGACAGTAGAGGTGCCGACACCAGTGTGAGACGGGTTACGATGGGTGTAACACAAGCCGCTGCGAGGACAGGATGGCCGGCCGCAAAAGAGAGGACGAAGTAGGTGAAAGAGTTAGGAAAGGCAAAAAAGGTGATATCAAACAAAGGGCGGGGGGCACGGAAGAGATACCATCGGAGTGCCAAGAAGGAACTTAATCAGAAATGAGGAAGTTTGAAGATGCTAGGCCATATATCTGAGGAGGGTAAGTCACGTTAGACGAGGATGGGGCAATAGCAGCACCCGATAGTCCGGAACGGAGGCGCAAACTCATGACAGGAGAGGGGGGGAAAGCTAAGACAGCTCCACGGGCGTCACACTAGGAATGTCACTCAATAATACTGTGTCCATAAGTACAGCTCCTGTTTGGCGAGTGCAGCAAATGAACCGCAAGGCCAATGACTGCACACGATGGCGACTAGCAAAGCACACCGAACTCTCTCCGTGTCGAAAGGTAGAGGAAAAGCCTGGCTTTCCATCCAGCGGCTGGGCCGAACAGGGAGCGATACGTATGGCGTCTGATTGGCTGTCATTAAGAGATAAGAAAGATTGGCCTGGACCCAAGCGTGGGTACGTGCAGTCCGAATTGACAATAAGGCTCGCATCATGCAGGTCAGAAGGACAGTGATTGTGTGAAATTCATTTTGAAAGCTGGGAGAGGGGAGAAATTTTCGTGTGCCTTCACGCAATTGAGGTCGTCGAGGATCCCAGATGGTATGTCACATCAGCCTTGAGAGAATTTTGAAACGAGTCGCAGTGAAACCGAGGCCCGCGACGTGTTCAGACGAGTGGCAGTGAGGTCCTCGAGTCATCGTCCTAAATGGTATGCCGAATGATGCCGCAAAACGGCCTCAGTGGTTAGGAACATGATGGCGCTTCGCAAGGCGACAAGGCGCAAAAGGACAACCCAATTTGGGTCACGTGTGCAAGCGAGGCGCCCAGCCGGCACTTGGCAGACTCTTGGCAGGCGTAAACGTGTAGACCCTTATGTTCTCCCAGACCGGGTACCAAGCCCAAGCACATAGAATGCTACTCACCCCTCCCCGTCCAGAGATTGTTAAAGTGATGCGTCCAAGATATTCTAATTGGCGAGTCCATTCAGCATGGTGGGGTACTAGCAGTCTAGCACCACCGTGACATTCGGGGGAAGGTGCCTGACACCTTTATGTGGTGGTATTCTGGCTAACGATAGCAAAACGAAACTTGCTGCCCTTCACACGGCTGCTGTCACTTTCTGCTAGATGGTGCATGCCTTTTGGTGCATAGCGCAATGATAGCCTACTAAGCCTACGTGGCCCACATTCACATTCCACTGCGGCGACGATCACTGCCCAATCGCCCTAATGTACCCGGGCACAATGTATGGCTCGTCATACAACTACAATCGATGTCAGCATGCTTGACATGATGACGGCGATACTCTGGCTCGTGTAAGGTGCAGTCGTCCCACTCCTCAGACCCTCCCATCATATCTTCCCGCCTTCGCAGTTCATGAGGTGGTCAGATGGAAGGCCTCATCACCTGATGGGAAAACTGGCATCTGCGATCGCATAAACTAGCCCCAATATACTCCCGAGATGCGAATGGTGGTATCGGGCTCTCCAGCCAAAATCCGCGCTTACTCCATTCCGTCTCAAAGCGAGACGATACTTCCTATTTCCGAAAGAGCATTAGAAAGCCGACGCCAAGCCGGCCTGTCAAAACAAGCAGCGCGGGGTTAGTGTTGCGTGGATCGACGGCCAGAGCCTGACGTGGTTCGCGAAGCGAACACACGAAGTTGCAGATACGCATGGACACCATAAACATTTTTTATTTTTAGGTCGAGAATGGAGAAGTTGATCCTGAACAACGCTGACGCTGATGCACGATCGCTCTCCGACTCTCGCGCATATCTTGCACGGAACCGGAAGCTTGGCCGCCGCAATGGATCTTGAATTCCTTTTCCGTACTGTATCGAGGAAGTTTCGTGGTTGACATCTCCATGACGATGCCTCCGTTACACGTCTCGGCGCCAAGGCCAAACGTGAACCCAGATGTACTAAGTTATACGATCTCACGAAGCATTACAGGTATCGACTCATTAATATTAATATTCAAACCCAGTTCGCGGTTCAATCAACACATTGTAGGGTGTGGTACTAGTAGTTGGGTGCATATGTGAGTTTGAGTAGTAATGTTTCAAAGGTTCTCTTACAATAAGCATATTGTGTGCAACTTAGCGCTCTCCAAATTCTTAATGTCTCTCATGTATCGTGGTAAGGAAATATAAGGAAAATGAGACGCTGAATCCATCCAAATCAATCAAGATCCACATACAATAAGTCCAACTAGCCTCTTCTCGGGGTATCAATCAATAAAAGGACACCATCTTGCTTATCCCCAAGCCCTTGTTCATTTTCCACTGTGTGACTGCGAGCAGATTGCATACTTCAGACAATACTGTATTACTTGTATAATAATGCAGCCAGAAAAAGATGAGGGATAAAAAAGAAAGGACTAAGGTTCATTCAGCGCGTACGACGCGCACGTCGCGTCTTCGTCCATGCCGAGCCGGGCATGGTCGCGTCATTATGTTCCGGAGAGAGAGAATCCTCATGGTGAACAATAAAGTGCTGGGTGCCGAACACAAAAGGACGAGAACGGAGGGAAAGCAAAAGCAAAAGTAAAAGATTCCGTCACAAACATCAATCACAAACCGTAGAAACCATAGACGGGGAAAAGCCCCCCCAAAAAAAACAACCCACAAGACCAAATATCATGTCCTTGAGGCTCATACTTTTCCTGGGCTCGCTCGCAGCAATACCAAAAAGTATGAAAATACCCCGAACTCGACATTCGCCTCCAGGGCTGCCAGTAGTGACCGACATCCGTGTATCAGTGCAGCACGTAATCACTATCCATGTCCCTAATCCAAGGAGAACCATATGATATGAGAACCAAAACGAAAACGAAAAAAAAAATATCCACAATGATCACTGGGTAGGAATCGAGTCGTAGCTTGGCGGAATCTCCCGCGTGCGGGGAGGGGGTACAGCTTCAGGGACCTGCCCACCGTCCATGTGCTGTACGACCACCTCCTCACCCTCAGGCGCGCTCGCGAGCACGAGGCCCCTGCGCTGGCGCAGCGCTTCAGTCTCCTTTGTGTGAAGGTCCTGCACTCGAGAGGCGCCCGGTTCGAACCCGGCTGCGCGAGGAGAGCTGTGGTACATCCGACCTGAGGGGAAGGTCGAGTAACCCTCAGGGTCACTCGACGTGGGCTCATAGTGCGACCCCGATGTTGCCGTGAGGGGGCCTCCCCCTTCGGGTGCGTAACCGCCGAGGAGAGCCTGGCTATCGCGATATTGTTGCATGCTGCTGCCGCTAAATGTGGGTGAGTGGGGTCCCGCCGACATAGTCCCTCCGGACATAGACATGGTCCCTCCAACGCCAGGGTCATACTGGAACTGGGTGATCTCGGCGCCGGCGGGGGTGAGGTGGCCCTCATACTGGGCTGATGATGTACCGCGCTCAGAGTTGACACCAGGGGCCCTCGGAGGCGGTTGCGGAAACAGTACAGGAATCCGATGAGGATGAAAATTAGACCCACACGCCGCCAGCAATTCCGCCAATGAGTGCACCGTGGCTGCTGCTACTTGAACTAGGTGTAGGGGACGGCACGATGACAATCGTCGCACGAATGGTGGTAGTATATAATGCCCCATCGGGTGAGGTCGATCTAAGAGAATGTCAACAGGAGAGAAGGCGGTCACGGGATATGACTACATACACCCATAGAGTCGTATATATAGAAGTTGACGTGGTCGAAAGAGTCGGCTCTGGGGAAACCTCGTTCTGGTTGGAGGGTGGAGTGGCGGTGATGGTGACGACTGGAGGTTCCCAGGTAGTTCCGGGTCCCGGAGGTGGAGGAGAAACAGTGATGGGTGGTTGCGGTGGGTAGATTGTAGTACTGGAACGCCTGCGCGAAGTCGATGACGTCGTCTTTGATGTTGACGAGGTAGTTCTTGACGTTGACGAGGTAGTTCTTGATGTTGATGAGGTAGTTCTCGACGTTGTCGAGGTAGTTCTTGGTGCTGTCGACGTTGTAGAGGTAGTCCTTGGTGCTGTCGACGTTGTCGAGGTAGTTCTTGGTGCTGTTGACGTTGTCGACGTAGTCCTCGAGGTTGTAGATGTTGTAGATGTAGTCCTCGGTGTTGTAGATGTAGTCCTCGGTGTTGTAGATGTAGTCCTCGGTGTTGTAGATGTTGTCGTCGTCCTAGGTGTTGTCGTTGTCGTCGTCCTTGGCGTTGGCGTCGATGTCGTCCTGGGCTCGGCCGTCGAGGTTGGTCTCGGCGGGGTCGAAGATGCCGGCCCTGGCTGTGTCGACATAGTCGAGAGCGGTGTCGAGATCGGCGGTGATGCCGGCGGGGTGGAAGCTTTTAACTACTGAAATGACTGAAAGCATTGTCAGTAATCGGTAGAGAAATTAAGTGATAGACGACCTGAGACGGGAGGCGGGTACGAGGGGACGGGTGGGCGCAATGATCACTACAACTCTGAGTGGTAGGATGTACACGTGTAGATGAGACGTGTGTAGTTTTAGTGGCATTGAGGAAGGTCATAAGGAGTAAATGAAGAACCTGGATAGAACTGGGGCCACGTAGACGCGGGAAACGGCAGAGGCACTGACACCGGTCAGGGACAAGTTGTGGTCGGAGTAAAAGTATACGCTTTGGGCGAAGGACGGCCGACTGCGAATGAGGACGAAGTGGGACAGGGATAGGAACTGAGGAAGGTGCACAAAAGGATATCAGACGAAGGATGAGCGGCACGACACAGGTATCATCGTAGTGCAAAGAGGGAAGTTCGGGGTTGAAAAGTGAGGTTAGTGAAGATTTGAGGAAGGCCGAGGCCAAAGGCCAAATATGGCGGTAAGGTCGTCCAATGTGAAGGGGACCGGGGCAGTGGCAGGGACCAATCACTGGGAACGATGGACGCAGACTCATTACCAAGATGAGAGAGGAGGTGGGAGGGCATGCCATTTGTGTAGCTCCACGAGCGCCATGTGGTTGTAGGATGCAGGGTCAGCGATAGCTGGATGTGCGTACCACATACAGGCACCTCCCAACAAGTGCCCCTCCTTGTCCAAGTATTTTTTTTTACAACGACATGTTCGAGATGCCTTGTCCACAGAGCGAGGGAACGAGTAACACTGCTTGGTGTGCATGCGAGTCTGGACCGAACAGGTTGAATCGGGCCGCCGGACCCTCGTGACCCAAGCCACGACCGATCGCTGTACTGCATCGATTGATCGATTGATCGCGCGCTCTTGTGCCTGGCCGCTGGCCATGCCGCAAACTTATCCCCTCTTAGGCTAATAACCGAAACTGGCCCAACGCCTCCCGGCCTCGATATCATGATGGACTTCGAGTGGTCACAAAATTCTCTCGAGGCTGGCGTACATCTCATCACATCTAGTCTTTGCAGTCCTCGAGTGCCCTAAACGCCTTATGACATGCGAAAATGTTTCCCCTCCCCTGGCCGCGCCTGCCTTCAAAACGAATTTCACATACCCGCTGTCCTGCTGACCTCTGCGGTGTAACGTGAGAATTTTCGGCCCAGTACGCTACTAAACATTGCGCAGGTCTCCTTTGAATTGAGCCCTGGCCGACAGTTAATTACGTTAATTACTCATCTTGGGCGTAATTTGTAGTGGACGGCATGTCATCCTTTGCCTTCGCCCTTCGACTCGGACTCGGAGAGACTTCGATGTGGTGGGTCGCAATCGTGTACAGCCTGACTGAGCCTGATGCTCACCGCGCGCCAGCCCTAGTGAACGGATATTGGGCTGAAGCCCCGCTATCCGGCTGCTAATAGAACTGCGTCATAGTCTTGCAAATAGACCATCAATCCACGATCTGCTACCATTATCCTTCCGCTGGCCTGCGCGTGCAATTTGCCTTTTGGTGCCCACTGGTAGCCTACTTCGGTCTTCATCCGCGTTCCATCGCGGCGATGATCACTGCCCAATCGCCCTAATGCACCCCGGCACATCGTGCGGCTTGTCACGCAATAACAATCCACATCAATATGTTTGTGTGACACGATATGATAATTCTAACATTCGTGCAATCCTCCCGTGTTCACAGTTCATGATGTGGTCAGATGGAAGGCTTCATCACCTGATGAGGCAACTGGTATCTACGATGGCATAACCTTGCTCAAAATACTCCCCGAACACACGACTGGCGGTATCTGAGCCGAATCCGAGTCCACGCTTACCCGATTCTGTTTTAGAGCAAGACCGTACTGCTCCACATTTCCGAAAGAGCATACAGTAGAAGGCCGACGCCGACTCGGAGCCGACCTGACAACACAGGCACTGCGCAGTTAGCTCGGAAGTTAATATCGAATGGATCAACGGCAGGGGTATGGCGTTGTTCGCAGGGCTAATTATACGAAGCGCCGTAGGCTCGTTATTTTTAGGTCTCGACCTCAGACTTGATCTATCTTAAACAACGATGATGCATGATTGCATAATCGCTTGCCGAGTCCCACACAGGTCTTGCATGGAACCGGAAGCTTCGTTGGCCGCAATCGATCTCGAATTCCTTTCCTTTTCGGTCATCGAGGAAGTTTCGCGGCCGACATCTCCATAACAATGCCTTCATTACAAGTCTCGGCGCCAACGGCGAGAGTAACAAGTATGGTCACGCCAACCATTGCCGGTATCTGGGCTGCGCTTCGACTCCATTCCCAGTTGGAGGTTTCAATGCGTGATGAACGCGTTGTCGGACCTTCGTGAGGGTATGGCGAGCATGCAAGGGACTTTCAAGAACAGCGCCAGAAGCAGGGCGACCACAGGACAATCATATGCATCGACTCGAGGTGTGATGCATGTGATGTATCGCGAGCAACTGTCGAAACTGAAAATAGCGAACTACACGCACTTCCCAGTGGCATGATATATCTGATAGTAAGTGGCGTAGTAGCAGCACGCTTAGAGGCCGGTGCGCTACATCAGGAAAAACCTCCCGCGCTAGCGAGAGCTAACGCCGGGCTAGCGAGAGCCTAAGCGAGATAATGGTGATAAATATGAATAATTCCTTATGTAACTGTCAACTCACTTCACATCGAGATAATTGAAAGATAATGAATTGATATAATACGCGTCTCGAGATTCATCTTCGCACGGGGTCTCCCCTAGTCTACAGCTCTTTCCTGATCCTGATATGTACATAGAGCTATATACAGAATGAAAATATACTATATCGACTACAAAGTGAAACCCGGCTACATGAGCTATGGACTCTATGGACTCTTGGTGTGCCAGTGGCGGGAGAATCCTGTCCACACCGAAAAAGGACTCACCGCCAGCGAGAGCCGGACATGCATGTGTGACATCAGCGACGAACGCAGGGCGCCCGCCGTAGATCCCGAGCGAGCGCACGCCCGGCATGGGAAGCGTGCAGTGCCGCACGTACAGCTCGCGCGGCGCGAAGGGGGCAGGCATGACGAAGCGGAGCTTGAGGGCACGCACCTGCGGAGGGAAGAGCAGGCGGGTGTGTTCGATCTCGTGCGTGAAGGACAGGCCCGCGTAGCAAAGGGCGATGCGGCGCAGTGCGGGTGCGAGCGAGGCATCGCGGAAGAGGGCACAGAGCGTCGTCTCGAGCGCGCGGAACGTGGGGTTTGAGGAGGGGAGGTGGAGGTGGATGTGGTGTGGGAAGGTAGATGGGTCGTAGAGGTGGAACGTGATGCTCTGCCAGGTGCTGCATGCGGGGAGGCGTCGGGAGACGAGGGGGACCATCGGTGCTGGTGTGGCTTGAGAGTTGGACGCGTCGTTGGAGGAGCGTGAGGAGATGCGTGCAGCATATGTGGGGGAGACGACGTGTGCGTCTCGGAGGAAGAGGAGATCGGCAAGCAGGGGGTGGGCGTCGGGAGGGGGCTCGTGGCGTCTGCGTCTTCATCGAGCTTCATCGGCGGCCTCCTTTTTCAGCCCCCTCTGTAGCAGGAGAAGGAGAAGGGGTTGAAGAACAACAAGTACATAGTACATACATAGGGGATGAACGGGGCATCACGCGCATCATGGCCACTCAGCGAACCGGTGGCTGGGCTAGCCTGTGCTCCTCCTAACCCTCGACAACTATTTCTCATCGCCCTCCCGAGATTGTTTGGCGCGTCTGCTCGACGCTATCAACTCGATGGACTTTTCCAGTGCACTGACCTTGACACGTTCTGAGAAAACTCATCGTCCGCAGCTTGGAGCACAAGGATGTCTTCATCGAGAAGTTCACCTCGCAGCGTGCTTCGGAGACATCACAGCACCTTGGGACGAGGGAAACGCCGTCCATCAAACTCTGTCGGATCGCATGCAAGCTTTGACGAGGGCATATTGATGCGAACGAAGGACGGCACGGAGGGACGAGGCCGGGCGAGTTCAGAGACGACCACTCGGACAGCTTCCACCCCGCGTCCCAATGGGACTTTACATTTACCAACCGAGGCGTCGTTCTCCCTGGGAGGGTGCGCCATCTGGGTGAAACTGGTTTAGTCGAACACGCTTGAGCAGTGCTTGAGCTGAGAAATTCCTGCCGGCCGGATCCCGATGGAGCGCCCATCCATGCCTGAGTTGCTCTGAGTCAGACTCGAGGCACCCAAAACTTTACCCCAGCCATCACGCATCACGTCCGCCCCCAACAAAAGACACCGCCCTGCTGTCCTCGAAAAAGTCCACTCGTCCACTCATTTCTCGCTCTTTCTGCCCTCTTTCATCCTTGCAGTCTCGACTCTCACGAGCGTGACGCCACTGCTGCCAGTCCCAGTCCAGCCCCCATCTCCTTGCCAATGCAGCCGCCGCTGCTGACGACACCTCACCATCACCACCACATGTGTCGATGCACCCTCAAGTCAACAGTCATTCTCCCTCTCTTCCTCATGCGTCCTAAGTTAAGTTTACACCATTGCAATCTTGGCGTCGTCTCGCTCTTCAGCACTATTCCCATGAGTTAGAACTTGTGTTCTGCGTTCCTCGCTGATTCAGTGCAGGCCCCTTCCACCGCACTGCGCCCTGCCTGAGCCATGTACTTGTCTGGTAACGCTTCACGTTCCTCAGGCCCAGCCCCAGCCTGAGTCCGACTTCATCCTGTCTTGTTGGCATCTCCGCCTCCCTTTGCCCTTCGGTCTCGTCATCCTCGCCCTTCATTGTCTATGTCTTCCCTTTGGGACGACATCATCACACTGGCACTAGCCTCTGCAATGGGAAAGGGAACGGGTGTTATCATCAACGTCATCATGAATGTGACACGTTTAAGTTGAGTCGATCGTTGACGCGTCAACACTGCTCTCCTAGTAAGGAAACATTAAGATTAAAGCTTTCTTTTCTTTTTTTGTAAATTAAACTAACAAACTGTTTTCTTCTAGGACACAGTGTTTTCAACTTGACGACGGCTGCGATGTAGTGTCTACCTTCCTCTCGAGGCTTCCATTTGGGCATAGCATAGGAGACTGCATAGGTGTTAGGAGACCAGAGGAATGGTGCTCCCCCGGCCTTGCAAGAAGTTCTGCACACTCACCTGCCAGGTATGTAGGGCTGTGCACCGTGCCCGTACTTACGGGTTACGGCTGCCCTCGGTTCTCTTGCGCACAGCCGGCCATCTCCACGACGTGGTGCTGGGGAGCGTGCCCATGATCTCCGTGCGCTTTCACGATGGCAAGCAGCAAGCCGGGTGCGCCAAGTGAGTTGGTTCACATCGACCGCACATTGCTGCTTACCGTTCTTCAGAGAGGGTTTCCAAGAAGCTGCTGGGGAGAACCGATACCGAGAAGGCGCTTTGGACGCTAGATAAACTGACTCAAGAGGAGGCTCGGGTGGCATCTGCTCAAGGTTTGTGGGCCGTGGAACGTGTCAACAGCAGGGTGAAACGTGTCGGAGGTGATGTGCAAGGCGTTGGCGTGAATGTGCAGGATGTTGACGAGAGGGTCAAGGGTGCCGACGACAGGATAAGGTGTGTCGACGACCAACTGTGTCTCCCTCGTTTTAGGCAACTCAGCGTGGACTCTGTCAGCTGTCCCGCCTCTATCCCATCTCGCCATGCATCCGTCTGGTGCCGTAGTACCAGAGCGTATGCCCTTGCTCACTCGCTCTCACCTTGGCTTCGCCAGTCCTGACTGACGCTTCTGGTCTCCGTCCGCGTTCCCTCGTCTGACTGGGGGTATATCACAGGTGAGATATCCGTATGCCCGCACATGGCCGTTTTGGGCCATATTGACCATCGCCCATACCGTAAGTATCTTGAAACAAAACCTACGGCTACAGCCACGGCACTGCCTTAGCCGTAGGCATACCGTATGAGTACGGCCGGTAGCCGTTACGGTGCGGCGCACCCCTACAGGTATGTCCCCTATCCCCATCTCCTAGATGAGCCTTATGAGCCTTTGAGGACGCTACAAAACCGTGGAATAACATCGGACGTGTTAGAAATCCCCCGAACGGCCACCTGGGCTGCTATGAGGCCATTGCAGACTACTAAGCAGCCCAGATGCATCGACACCGTCGCCCGTGACATGGCAGGACCGCGACTCGCATAGACATACATACAATTTGGACTGACAATTAGTAGTAGGATGAGTGGTAGCATAGGTGCTTAGATTGCTTAGAGTTTGTGTTACTTTGAATAACTATGCAATACTATCACTCATTATCTATCCCTTTCAATAATTGTGTGATAATTGGCCGGTAATTGTCCGACGTTTCAGATGGGTAATTGTCTGGTAATTGTCCGATAATTGAAATAATTTGAGATAAATAGAGGTAGATTACTATGGGGTAAGACAGGGATAAGCTAGCGAGCGATAATGATAATTGTGCTAGCGATGGCTCGCTAGCACTCGCTAGCCCGGCGCTACCTCTCGCTAGCGCGGGAGGTTTTTCCTGATGTATGAGAGCCCCTCTATCAGGTAGAGCGCGTGGAGCATTCGAGGAGTGCCTGGCTATCGTGGTATCATCGCATACCGCTGTGATCACAAAATGGGGGTGATTTAGGTCCAGACATAGTCCCTCTGATACCGGAATAAATTGACCGCGCCACCAGCGATGCCGGGGTTATCCTGTGGAATTATGAGAGAGGGAGGACAAACAAACGGAACAATTTGGGGGTGAAACCTGAGCGATAATACTTCGCTCCTGGCCATGCGAGAAAGTCCTCCATCATCACTACTTCCAGAATCCTCAATTGGCCAGAAGCATCAAGTTCCCGGAAATAAGGTACATTGGACTGCACGATGATAGCTGTCCCGCCAATGGGTGTAGTATATATGGCGCCATCGGTCGAGGTTGCTCTGAGAGTGCGCCAACAGAAGTAACAGCAGTCGTGAAGTAGGGCAGTGTACATGAAATCAGTCGAAAATTTGGAAGTCAACGGCGTCGGGTCCGGGAAAGCCACATCCGGGTTGGATGGTGCAGTGGTGTAGCCAGAGATTTTTGCCTCGGTCAGAAGAGATCCTCGTACAATATATCTCTAGATGAGGAGAGTGAGGGTGAGGGTGTTCTGTGATGTTGGCCTCGGTGATGCCACCGTTGGCTGCACTGTCGTCGGTCGCATCGTTGAGGGTGGAGTCGAGATCCGTGGTTGGGTCGATTGGGCCGAAGCTCTCAACTACCCCCAATGACTGGTGGAAGTATTGTCAGCAAAATCCGTCGATAAAATCATCAGATGGACCACCAGAGAAGAGATTGGTCGGGCGGTCGGGGAGGCGTATGGTGTGGCTGGGCGCGGCGCGTGTCACGATCCCGTGACGTCCTCAAATCCGATTCGCTTACTAATTCACATAGTATGAGGTCACTTACGAACCTCGCAGTTCTCGTAGTTTCTAGCAGCTACCTGACCGCTCGGGCGTGTTCAACACGCGTTGCCCTGTATTTAAAACTCTTACTCACTAGTGCCGTTGCCGTAGACGAGAGATCAAGCACGCTCTCTTGTACACAAGTGGTTGTTACTTCGCGAACCCCGAACGACTTGAGACTCCAAGAGAGACACTCCTACAAGTGCGCTCTGAGCGGTAAGGCTCACTTTTGCAGGTGCACGAGTATTAACTTACGAACAAATAGAATCTTGAAGGCTGCAGGAACCAATGACAACGAATCCCGTTACCGAACGAATGGCCGCGAGTGGCGAACGACTCGGAGCGCCGTCGCGCGCAGAATCTCGAGCGGCTGCTCGCACAAAGCTTCACCACTGTCCCTTCGAACTACGACCCCGACAGCGCGGCGACCTGTCGATGACCCAACAAAGAATGTCAGATTCTTGAAGACAGGGGAGGAGATGGCCCCCTGGACCGGATACTACATGCGACGGAGAGGAGTCCTCCTTGCCGTCGAAATTTTTGAGGGGTCTGGTTCAAAATCAGACGACGCGGAGAAACGTGGGAAGCATACCAAGTCGTGGGCTCCTCGCCTGAACACCGCAACTCGCCAGCAGACAATGACGATGATGACGATGATGAGGTCTACGAAGCCCCAAGAACCAGAAGGCGCAGAAACGAAGGGAACGACCTTCTAGATGGCACGCACCCTGCGCATTTTTCCGGCGACCGCGCGCAAACCAGGAATTTCCTGCGGAAATTCCAGCTCTACATGCGGATCAATGATGGAGCAGCGATCGCGCGGGACCCGTTGATGAAGGCTCTCTTCTTCCTGTCCCTTGTAGAAGGCCCTGCGGTAGAGTGGTGGCTAATTAGGAATTCCGACTGGTTGATGCGCGTAGAAAGGGACCCCGGAATTCTACCACCCGACAAGAATGAGTGGGAAATCATTGAAGATGATTTCAAACAAAGCTTCATCGACTCTTCGGAACCCGAACGGG